>JAJOZX010001638.1:0-15000 GCA_023014485.1 Bathynomus jamesi
TGTGTGTGTGTGTGTGTATATATTATATATTGTGTGTGTGTGTGTATATATAATTATATTAATATATAATATATTATATATATATATATGTGTGTGTGTGTGTGTGTGTGTGTAATCTAGCGCCTGAAGTCCAATAAATGTGTCTGTTTATACAATGCTTGGACACAACTGGGTCAGGCAGTTCATTCGCCCTTAGTTTAGTCTGAGAATCATCAAAGACGCTTAAATCTTTCTTGTAACGAACAGAAGACTTAAGAAAAAATAACATTTAAAACAAAATTGTCTTTCTTTATATTATTTTGCGTGAACATTACAAGAAACGATAATTTTTTTAATATATATATATATATATATATATATATATATATATATATATATATATAGGGGATGATGATGATTATAATGTGATGATAATGATGTCTGTTCGTTTATACACGCCTAAACGGCTTGCGCAATCTGGACTAAACCAGGGAAGGTTTTAGTAACATACTAGCCCATCCCAGTCTTCCCAGGGGACACTCTAATAACCTTACCTTATGAACCTTATGTTGTTTCGTGCGTTGGTCTCTCTTCACACGGAGGTCAAGCTGGTGGCCCCGCCTATATATATATATATATATATGGGATGAATTTCACAATTAAACACGTGAAATGAATGAATGATGTAAATCCACAAGGAAAAAGAAAAATTATTCCAAGGTCTTTCGTGTATTCGGAAGTACACCTCGTCAGGGAATCGTCATTCCCTGACAAGGTGTACTTCTGAATACACGAAAGAACTTGGAATCATTTTTCTTTTTCTTTGTGGGTTTACATTATATATATATATATATATATATATATATATATATATATCAGTGATGTAGACCGCTATTGCCAAGACCGAGACCGAGACCTAAGCACCCGAGACCGAGACCGAGACCATATGCAATTTTTGCATGTATTCAATATTTTGTAATACCTAATTCCTAATCTCTGTATTTCACATTCAGGAATAAAGATTCTAAAGAGGTTATCGAGTGACAATTGCCAAAATTTACTCATAATTTATTCACAAACTCATAGTTTGTGACATTTTTCATCAGTTAACCGCCTACTTAAAACAAGATAGGCGTTCGTTGCACTTGACGAACACCAACATACACAGCACATCTGAGATAGTGTAAAATAGTTTTCGTTTAGGTCTGTATTTACTGGGAAATTACTGAAATCGTGGATGGTGCTTTCTTTATACAAATTACAAATCTCTTCACGTTTTCCGATTTTTTTAATGGAAGGTTAAGTAAAGTAAATCAAAATCAGTGATGTAGTCGAGACCACCATGGCTGAGACCGAGACCTAAGCACCTGAGACCGAGACCAGAAAACAAGGTCTCGAGACCCCAACATCACTGATATATATATATATATATATATATATATATAACCTTACAACCTTACAAAGGTTCCGCGCGATGATTTCTCATTTCGCGAAGGTCAAGCTTGTCGTTTTCTTTTTACTTCAAATAACATATATATATATATATATATATATATTATATACAGGCCCGGATTTAGCTATAGGCGAACTAGGCGATCGCCTAGGGCCTCGCGCCAAAGGGGGTCCTCGCTCAAGCCGTTTTGCGCGTTCTGTCCTGATATTTCTTGATCCGAATTGTTTCAGTTTTATGAGAGAAAGATACAAAAGAGGCGGAGCTTGTGATGTCATTGAAACTGATCGCTCACTATTATAAAAAATGAAATGTCAACATCTCTTATACTATACATCACATATGAAAAACGTTTGTATACTATGGAAAGTCATTACCTATAATATTATATAAATCTTAGAAATCATTGTCTTATATTTTCGATACAAATCTTGATTCATATTATAATTTCTACTTATTTGTATGGTTTATTTATATTTCTTATACAATTTCCATGCGTGATTATTTTGGTTTGGTTTAATTTTAAGTGCTGGCATAGTTCTGTCTATGCGGGATTCTAATATTGCTGGTATAGTACCGATAATTAAGTCCATATTTTCATATATATAGGCCTAGGGCCTCGCAATTTCTAGATCTGCCTAGGGCCTCGCAACTTCTAGATCCGGCCCTGTATATATATATATATATATATATATTATATATATATATATATATATATATATTACACACAGACAGTGCATGGAACAAGGAACTCTTCTGGGAAAATTAAATCCACTATAGTTCGAATAAGTAATGGTAAATGACAAACACTATAGTTCTTTCTTTTTCATGATGTTAGCCCGACGTGGGCAACGGGTCACTCGCAAAGAGGCCCCAAAATATAGCCCCAAACAGATAGTGAGTGACCCATTGCCTATTCAAATTATAGTGGATTCAATTTTCCCCAGAAGAGTTCCTTGTTCCATGCACGTCTGTGTGTAACATAAAAGATCTCAGGGGACCAGTTTGAGTTCAATCCCATATATATATATATATATAATATATATAATTTATTGGCAGAGTAAATTCGGTGAGAAGTACAGTTCATTAACTTTTTTCAACTGAAGGTCGAAGGGAATGTCTTCTTGGACAGAGCAACCGCGTCCGAAATACATGAGTGTGTCATACATGCAAAAGTGCCACATAATAACATTCTCCAGTTAAGTTTTTCGACAAAAAAACGCGTTTCTTTATACAACAAGGATACAATTCAAAACAATTTGCGTCGTACGCGTGGTCGTATACCAATATTCACCTTATGTTGTTCGTTTCTTTATATAAATTCTGTACGAAATGTAAACGTTTTCGTGTCGGTCGGAGGAGAATAGGCGAATTCTTTCTTGGTTTTTAATTTGTCGAGAGCTTTCTAATAAAAAAAAAAGAAGAAAAAGTCGTCGAACTGTCATTGTAAACATCGAGGTCAGTGATAGTGAAAGCGGGCAATAGGGTTTGCGCTAAAATTGAAGTTATGTGCCAAATGTGTTCGTTTTATTTCGTTTCGTTTGTGCCAAATGAAAGATATATCCTTTTATTTCCATATTAGGAAAGGTTAGATTGAGTTATGTTGAACTCGCGGTAGATTTATACCGTATTAGAACGTAACAGAATTAACGCAACTGAATTAAAGGTTTGCTTTGACATGAAACGATATGAAACGAATACATTTTGAAAGCATAAGTTAAATTTTTGAACAAACGCTATAGCACCGCTGCAGAACGTACCCCTCAAACCCCGCAATCATGCCGTCATGTACAGTCAGCATCAACACGAAATAACTCTAGATAACTTAAAATGATTAACACATAGTCATAAATTAAAGGTATCCAGAAGACCCAAAAGATTACTTATACTATAGTCTCATGTGGTGTTCATTTAACCCTTAATTCATAACCATATAGCACATTATATCAAAGGTATGAAAGTTATGAAATTGAAGTTATGAAATAAGGATAAAAGTCTATACAATTCTACTGGTTTAAACTGTGCTCGAATATACGAGTAGCGCAGCGGGAGAAGGGGATAAGCGACAAAATCGGCAAAATGCTTTTTCTGTTTGAAAAGACAGCTTATTCTCCCCTCTATCACCTCCAATTGGCAAATATCCCATTTTGTGAGTGAAAACACTGTTTTCACTCACAAAATGGGATATCTGCCAATCGGAGGTGGAAGAATAAGCTGTCTTTTCAAATAGAAAACGCATTTTGCCGATTTTGTCGCTTATCCCCTTCTCTCGCTGGGTTACTCCTACATTTTTTTTACAATTATCTTTGGCGCATGACACTGAACGAACTTATTCTTTTCTAAAACTCCATTCGGAAAAATAACACTTAAAAACTATATTGAAGAGAAACAAACCAACTAATTCAACCCTTTTAGTACGAGTTCGACTGTAATGTCCCATCGGAAATAACGATATAAATCGTGCTAAAATGCATCTTTTCTACGCGCGCTTCTACAGGGTGGCCCATAAATCCCAATTGGTTATAATTAAAGCGAAAATCCATCTAGCGGAGCTTACACTGACGTAATCGATTACTAAGAAAAGAATATTTGTCGACATTCTTATATTTTGCGCTTTAAATAATCAATAAATATTTCTAAATTTATAAATTCTTTACTTTGTTTAATTTTTTTTGTATTTTGCCTTTAACTATAACCGATTGGAACTCTTGAGCCACCCTGTACATGTTCACATACGTTTAATTTAGTTGTCAGGAAAGGAAGCCAAAATGCGGGTAATGCAATCGACTAGTTAAATATTGGTGAACGAATGACCAACATCATGTTGCAACACTCCTTGAAAAACCACTAACGTACGATTACGCGTCACATTCATGATTACGATTACGAATACGAAAAATACAATCTAATCGATTACAATCAGGATTACTTTTAAAATAATCTTCTATAGAAATAATAATAATAATAATAATAATAATAATAATAATAACAACAATATAATGGTGTAATATTCAATTTACTGGATGTCAATTCCACCTATATATATATATATATTATATATGTTAAACACAGACCGTGCATGGAACAAGGAACTCTTCTGGGAAAATTAAATCCACTATAGTCCGAATAAGTAATGGTAAATGACAAATACCATAGTTTTTCTTTTTCATGATTTTAGCCCGACGTGGGCAACGGGTCTCTCGCAAAGAGATCCCATAAATATAGCTTCCCTCACCAGCTATCTGCAAAGCAGACAGGATCCAGCTTTGGGACGGTCTGTGTTTAACATATAATTGTCTCAGGGAACCATTCTGAATTTGTGTATATTAAACGGACGTGTTACGTGCCTTGAAAAGTGGACGCTCAATGTCCCGGTTGAGGTTTAAGTTTTGGTTTTTTT
The DNA here is from genome assembly GCA_023014485.1 of Bathynomus jamesi. NCBI lineage: Eukaryota > Metazoa > Arthropoda > Malacostraca > Isopoda > Cirolanidae > Bathynomus > Bathynomus jamesi. The sequence continues at coordinate 4,830 of JAJOZX010001638.1, forward strand.
TGGCTAAAAATACAATAGTTACCCCCTTTTTCTTTGATTTATTCAACCCGACGTGAATGCAACGAGTCTTTTACTTATATAGAGGTTCTGAATGTAGGGATCTAGGCTTGCTTTAAACCCTAGATCCATGTCCCAAAGCTGGATCCTGTCTGCTTTGCAGATAGCTGGTGAGGGAAGCTATATTTATGGGATCTCTTTGCGAGAGACCCGTTGCCCACGTCGGGCTAGCATCATGAAAAAGAAAAACTATGGTATTTGTCATTTACCATTACTTATTCGGACTATAGTGGATTTAATTTTCCCAGAAGAGTTCCTTGTTCCATGCACGGTCTGTGTTTAACATATAATTGTCTCAGGGAACCATTCTGAATTTGTGTATATATATATATATAGCTGCGTTACAATTTTGCCATTATAATGTAAATGCTTTGGTAGAAGCTGGCATGTCAAAGGACTCAAAAATGGTCGACTTTACTGTTGCCATGTCTGAAATAATCAATATTCCTGAAAGAGAAGAAAGATAATTTACTTTTTAGAAAATAATTATCAAATACCAAAATAATCCTAAAAGTAATCATGATTGCGATTACATTATCAGTTTAATTCGATTAAGATTACGATTAAATTGAACAAGAAATTAATGTAATCAATTACGATTACTTAAAAAATAGTAATTGATTGCGATTACAGATTACGATTATATATATATTATTATATATATATATATATATATATATATATATATATATATAATATATATATATATATATTAGCATTGTTCTCCCCAATGAAATCTAAAGCTAAAAACTTATTCAGAATTACAGGTATGGTTATATCATGTATGGTTCCGGTAGTTCGCTCCCGCTGCTGGCGTCTGGGTTGGGTTGAGCTGACTATTCACCTTGTTAATACTCGGATTCAGGTGACCCGTAAAGCGCACCCCCCCCCCCCCACACACACACACATTATGGTGAAATGAGTTCCAGAGGTTGCTTTATGCCTTTGTATATGTATACATTACGTATAGAATCAGAGTCATTTAAATGATAAATCTTTCGTCCTTATGCCAAATGCCAGTAAAACCTAAAGCTTAAGAGCCAAATTACAATGATACAAATTGCAGTAGTCCGGTTAACATTTGTGTATATCCTACATTAAAATCATTGTTATTGTAATATTATTTTTATTAATAAAAAGATGTCTATCAATCTATCAAAATTAAAGGTTGAGCCGATTCAGGTTATCGTCAACAGTCGTCAACAATCGTCAATTGGTCGTCGACGTCAATTTTCTAGCGTCACAAATGTCCAACAAATTTTTAATGCAGTGCCCAATTTTTTTGACGGTTTTGTGGATTCCAAATTTATCGTAAAATATCGTTAATTTTCAGGACAGGATATATATATGTATATGAAAATGTAATGAAAAGGTTTATTGGCAGACTGTAGTCCATATGACATATTATTAATACAATGACAGTTCATATACTAAGGATAGAAATATATACAATTGATTAGAAATAATACTGTAATGTCGAAGTTAAGTGGAGCTACAGACAGACGTTTTCGTACCAAGAATCCATAGCTTAGAGGATAAATGGCAGGACTCATGGATGGCTTGGATGATCGGGTTGGTTGATTTTTTAATTCTTTGCATTAGACTGTGTTGAGCGCGTCTTGTTACCTCCGAGAAGCTCGGGACATTGCGGGTAGCAAACATTTGCGAAGCTGAGCATCTCGGGGGTAATTTATGTAAGAGTCTAAAAGACCCGTTGTACAGCAAATTTAGAGTTCTGCCAGAACCTTTTTTATAATTCACCCACAGTTGCTGTCCGTATATATTACTGCAGAAAGTACGAAAGAGAGTGTCTTTAGCTTCACTCGTACAGAATCGAAAGTTCCTTATGGTCATATTCGCTTTAGCACACAGGCTTCGAGATTGTTTTCTTATATCCGAGTCATCACTCAAGGAGCTGGTAATAGTTTGACCCAAATACTTAAACTCTCGTACTTCCTCAATTACTTCACCATTCATTTTAAACCTTATATCAGCTGGCTGATTACAGCTTTTAGGATGAAATTGCATAACCTTAGTTTTTGTAACATTAAAAAGAATATCATGTTTCTGCTAATACACTTCGCAGACGTTTAGTAGCCGATCCAGACCTTTAACAGAGGGACTTATTAACACCATATCATCGGCATAAACTAAGTTATTTATCCTTCTGTTATCTATACAACATCCCACTGTTGCCTCATTAAGTGAAGCAATTAATCCGTCGATATACACATTAAACAGCATAGGGGAGAGCAAAGAGCCTTGTCTCACCCCGCAAGAGGAGCCAAAACACTCGGATAGTACATTGCCCCACCTAACAGTGAAAGATTGGTGGGAATACCAAAATTCAATAAATATTTCAATTTCAATATATATTATATATATAATATATATATATTAATATATATATATATATTATATATATATATATATAATAATAATTCTGATTTACTGATTTTTGTTATAAAACTAATGAGAAAGTTTTGTAAGTATTACAACTCCAAAATATAGACAATAATATTAAAGAAGATATTAATTAAAAATGTTTATTATCTATGATACATAATAAATGTTACATATTTTAGTAGAAATTTCCCACAGCGATATTCATTTCGCAGGCTTATCACAACATCATGCAGGCTCCACTATATATATATATATATATATAATATTATATATAATATATACAAAGGACACCAAACAGCAACAGATCGGCTGGCCCCTACGAGGCCGTCTGTTTGAAGAAGAAGGTTAAATTAAAGATGGAAGAAAATTTAAAGACAATTGAAAATTTTAAAGCGAAGATGAGAGAATCCGAGTAAAAATTCAATAATACTTTTATGCTCTAACAAATGTTTCTAACTTGGCGTTTTAGACAAAATAAAAAGCATTTAGTCTCTTTTTAAAAAGACTCGACCGAATTAACTACGCTGGCTGACAAACCATCCCACAAATTAGCTCTACGATTGAAGAAGAAATGTTTAACTTCATGAGAATTAAAATGTTTACTCACAAATTTTAGACCATTACCGCGAGTTCTATCTGCATTTCTGAAGGTGAAATAATTTTTGGCGTCGACGGTTTATATATATATATATGAGGTCTCGGCCTTAGTCAAGGCTTCTTTACCGAGTCACGCACCAATGATACAGAGGATTGATGCGAAGTCTTTTGTCGATATCTTGTTAATAGAAATTTGCGCATCTTGACGACGGTTGATTATTGTTAACGACACAGTGTGAATCATCCGTCATCGTCCTCTCTACGTGCTTGACGTCATTACAAATATTTACATTATATATATTCATGAAGAGATTCCGACTTTATTGAAAAAAAATCCTTCCACATTATTTAAAGTTACTCTCCGACCACATTTAGAACTATGTATATATATTCAATAATATTAATAATAATAATGATGATAATAATAATAATAATAATAATAATAATAATAATAATGTCACGCGTAAGATAAACAAAATAATTGCAGATCTCAAGTGGAGGAATTTTGTACGTCTATATGAGATAGTAGATAGCGAACCCGGAGATGGTCCGATAGATACAGATCCAGATGGATACAGTAAATTTCTCATACAGACGTTCTTTGTGACTATTTTAAGCACTTAAATTATTATTATTGTTTACATAAACCTGTGGGAATAGCATTCAAGGAAGAGTCAGTAAACATGCCTTAATTAATGGTAATGATGGTGTTTCAGCGTTGTTTAAACTACTTCGTAACGGCAGAGGACACGCGCTGAAGGGGACCTACATCTTTACGTAGAATCCGGATCATCTACGGATCGCTACATCATCCGAACGCGGTTAACGGTCACTCATCCAACTACCGAACAAACCTAACGTCGCTTAACCTCGCTGATCTAACGGGAAGTGATGTCGCGACGTGGCCAAGACGTAGGCCTTACTCCCTAAAAATCCCCGAGCGTATCTTTTAACCCTTTAACGCCCATTCCGTAGATACAAACGTTCGTTTTCATTATTTATCTCAATATGAAAAACAGTTAAATATATTCGAATTTCTTCGTACAGTTTAATTATATGAAACTTCGCTCTCTTTCTATAATGAATTAATACGGAAAAATAAACTGTTTTTAACATAACATAATAGCCAATGTATTCAGACCTTAGCGGGTATTAAGAGTAACTGAGCCCAGTAAAGCCAAAAGCTGAGCCCAGTAAAGCCAACAGCTTAAGGGCCATACTACTCGGGTAGAAATAAATAAATAAGTTCTGGTGTTAATTACCAGAAACTTAACAAGAGTACAGTATGCTAACATCATAGACTAATGATTTTTTCACGTGCGGTGAACAATTTTATCGAGGACTTTTAAAATGGCATAAGGTGAATGTTTTGGGAGTTTATGTATAGACACGCATTGGAATAGTAGAGCAAGTAAGTGCGGGTCGTTTACTGAGATTTCAAAACTTGTAGTTTGTTGAATTATCAAAAGTGTAATCTAATTCATATCACATTAACAGAGCTTTAAAATATATAGTATTTACCGGCGATGCGTGCAATGACGTACAAAACAAAGTTTCGGTTTGTACTGGGAATGGGTCTGAAGATGTACTGTCCAGAAGAGTCGGGTCAGAGGTAAAAATCCTACTCTTTATATTTCTCTGAATTAAAGCCGTTTTCATTTCGTCCAACTGATTCGAAAGCAAGACGTCAATTCAAGTTACCGCGTTTTTTTTCGTCAAAACAAACTAGACTCGATTGAGTTTTGTCAGAGCCAGCTCCGAAGGTGGCTAGAGAAAACTCGAGTTACTTTTTTGTAAACAAACTATTTGTCGTCTGCAGACTCAAATGTATTTCAAGAATTCATTTCATTAATGACGCCTATATATAAGAGAAAATATATTTTAGTGATGTTAGAAAGCTATGCTACATTAAATTTACACATTTATAAGCCTGAAGTAAGGAATTGGCCTTCAATCATTGCAACTTTGGACCTTTATTGGCCTAGGCTAGCGTTGCTGTGGCGAGCCCTAACCTAGGCCACAATCTAGACCTTGTTCAGTCTTACTGTGGGCTGGATTCAAGATAGAAGCCTGAAGTTAGGACCTTGTTGCCCTGTGTTGACTATCCAAACGAATGGCTAAGCCTTTATTTAGCCCATGAACTATGAAGTAGGCCAAGCTGAAAGTGGCCCTAACTGAATTTTGTTTACACTAAACGTCACAAACTCAAGTTGCCGCGTTCTTTTGGCCCACAAATTAGACTTAAAGTCGGTGAAAGAATGTGACTTCAAGCCATGTCAAGTTTCGGACGAAAAGAAAACGGCTTAAATAGGTCGAATATACCTTCTAACCTTGCAGACATTCCGTACGTTGGTCTCTCTTTTCACAAAACACATTAGTCTATAATTTTAACATGTTCTTGTTAAGCTTTTGTTAATTAGCAGTCAGTCAAGGTCGAATATATATATAGATATAGCAGGATCATAACAAAGTGACCTAATAATCATATCTCAGCGATAAGCTCATCAAAAGAGGAAATACATTACAGTAAATATTCAAGAGGTAAAGGAAAATGAACAGAATGGAATTTTCGCGCAATCACCGTGATTTTGCATTCAAATTTTTCCATCATCATTATCTATTTTTATTTACTTCTGTATTTTTCTTATTCCGCGACACGTGTAAGTCTAACTTACAAGAAATATATAGTAATTACTCATTCAATTAGATATTTCTTGATTATATAATATATATATATATATGGGCTGAATTTTTTTTTTTTTTTTTTTTTTTCCCCTTGTGGGTTTGCAGCATATATATATATATACTGTGTCCCCAAAATCTATGGCTACCTTTTCACGGGGCCAACAAAACCACAATTCCAACGATAACTAAATGAAACAGAAATCATATTAAACCTTTTTATATTGTCCTTAAAATGAGAGGCTGTACAAAGAAATACAATTTTCGCTTCTCGCCTTTTCCCTTCATTCCCTGACCAGGTGTACTGTTGAATACACGAAAGGCCTTAGAATCGCTTTTAATTTTTTCTTGTGGCTATGAATCATATATATATATATATATATATATATATATATATATATATATATATGTGTGTGTGTGTGTGTATGTATGTGTGTGTGTGTGTGTGTGTGAAGAAAAGAATCAAATAGGAAAGAAAACACAATGAAAACTGAAGACGAAGCTATGTACTTATAAACTAATAATAATAATAATAATAATAACAACAACAACAATATGGGAGTAGTAGTAGTAGTAGTAGTAGTAGTAGTAGTAGTATACATTTCACACTCAACATTTTAATAAATACTTTTACAAGAACAAAGAATCAGTGTAAATTTGGTTGGTACTTCAGGTCTACTTTAAGTTACGTATTACTTTCGTAACATTGTATTCTTGCCACATAAAGTATATTCATTATTTTATGTATATAGAGTACATATATAAATATACATTATATCGATATACTGTACTGTATAACTGTATATTTACGTTGCATAATGGAAATGCAACAGGTGTACGCCTATACTTCGGGTATTTGAAATAGTTCTGAAGTACCAATTATAGAACATAATGATGATGAGGTTGTTTAACCTCCTTCGCTAACATCTAAAGTCATTTTCTTATGCGGGAAGGAGGGGCCAAGGACGAATGCCCGCAAAAACGCCCCACCCATAGAGGAAGAAGAGAGCCAAAATCAAGGTCCAAGGTTTTCGAGATGATTCGACACTCCGCGTTTGAAAATTTGGAGGTCATAGACGGGGGGAAAGAGATGGATTGAGGCAGATTGTTCCATAGTTGAGCCATTCAGTGATGAAGATTGAGAATACCGCTGAACCCTTGCGTTAGTGAGCTGGAAAGAAAAGGAATCAGAATGTGTCGAAAGTATGGCACTGCGTGCTCTACTTAGAGAGTTCAGAAGAACAGTGTCCGTTATAATAACGATAATAAAGAAGAGAGAGAGTGAGGCAACATTGCGTCGAAGAGAGAGGGATTGAAGACCCATGTACAGAGAGAGCAACTGAGTTGGAAAGAAAAACCTGCGGAGCCAGTAAAGCACACCTATCCTCTTGGAAGCTATTTTAGAAAGAGAGTATAAGTGATCTTTCCAGGAAAGATCACGAGAAAAGGAAACGTCAAGAATGTTAAAAAAGAGGAAGGATTGAGTTGTATATTGTTGAAGGTAAGGAAATAGTCGTGTGCAGTGGCGTATCGAGGAAAAATGCCTCTCGGGGCGAGACCTCAAAGTGCTGCCCCCTCAGAACTTACGTGCTAAATTAAACACAAAGCCTAATGAAATAACTTTATTACAAATCTCATTAAGTACAGTTTATGTGCAATTAAACAGTTACACTTTTGTTTTCCGCCTTTCTAAATGGTCATTGGCCTACCAAGCATGCAATTGTTGTCGTGACGGTGTGGTTCATCTCTTCCGAGCATTCAGTGAGGCAAACTCGTCTGTCACAGCTTCGAAGTCAATTGACTCTGTTAATTCACGCTTAATGGAGAGGATGGCTAGATTACTGGCTCATTGTGGATCTGAGGTAGGTCTTAATCAGTTTTAGTTTGGAGAAGCTCTCTCACACGTTGCAACGCTCACACACATGGTGAGAAATGTCCTCAGTATGATGAGAAGGTTAGGGAAGATCCCTCGAATCCTGACTTCACAATATATTGAAGAATTTCATGGGCCTTCCAGTCCAGAGTTTCCTTCTCAATGGTTTCCTCATACATTCTGATGTGTCGACGAAGACGATGAATCTCCCCTTGTAGCTCGCTGGCGATGATATCGTCGTACGTCTCTGTGAGATAGTGGATTTTCGTGGCAACGTCGATGTTGTTGAATGGGTCCATCAGGAAACTGAGTGACGCGAGAAACCCAAACTCAATGTTCATGTCACTCCCCTGATAGGTGGGAGAGAGGTATGTGACGGTAGAGTGGGAAACAGCTTGAATGTTCGTCGAATGCTCTCTCATTACCGGATCGTATTTTCCTAACAGTTGCATCAGTGCCAGGAAATTCCCCGGGTTACTAGTCGTTTCAGGTGAGAGACTCTCCTTATGCCATCGAAAAGCGAGATTTTACCGTGATAGTACATGATATCATCAAGAATACGTTTGAGCATAACGCACCACTTTGTCGTATCGCCCTCAATCTGACGTTGGATGTCATGATCTATTGTTGCTCCTCTTTCCAAGCGAATACTCATCTCTTTCTACTTCATGGACGCCCCCTCGTGACCCGGACTTTGCTCATGCTCATATACTCGCGTTCCAATATTCATTCGCCCTCTATCTCAGCCAAGTGATACTACATTTGAGCGTACACTAGGCAATCAGCTGATCGAGCGGGAAACTAGGTCAACTGCCGAAACTACATTGAGAAAAAGCGAAACAGTTTTCAATGAAATTGTTGGCCAGTGTTACAAAACCCGAATTTCGATAGCTTTTCAAATTTTTAGAATACCATTTTTGTTACATTAAAATTATTGATGGAACCGAAAACAAAAATTAAACTTCCTGAGAGAATAATTTATAACATATAATACATTTTGCACTTGCTAGTTTAAAACGACAAAATTGCATAAGGTCGTAGTTACCTTTATACGTTATATTTTAGACCTATGTAACGGATTTACCGTTACACGTTACTTTAACGCCTATATATGTAGCGGTGTTACATTTATCTGGTAAATTTATTCATCACAAAGTGTGTATATGTTGTTGGCAACAAATTTGTCGCCCCCAAAAAGTGCCGCTGGGGTGGCCGCCCCGTTTGCCCCCCCCCCCTGTCGCTACGCCACTGCGCGAAGCATGGAGTGACTGTTGAGAGGGACGCTTTGTGAAGCGGGTGGAGAAGTGAAGAGTGAAATCGCCAGCACAGGAGTGGATAGGACAGGAAATGCGACTTAATAGATCATTCATAAATAAAAGGAAATGAGTGGGTGACAGGACAGAACCCTGAGAAACACCACTGTTGATAGCTCTAGAAGAAGAACAGTGGCCATCTACAACCGCAGCTATAGATCGGCCACAAAGGAAGTTAGAAATGAAGGCACAGATAGAAGGATAGAAACCGAAGGAGGGCAGTTTCGAAATTAAACATTTGTGACAGACTCTATCAAAATCTTTCAATATTTCTAGCGCAATAGCAAAGGTTTCACCGAAATCCCAAAAGGAGGATACCAAGTCAGAGCTATGCAACAACATAGCCAGTATAGAGAGCGTCCCTTGCGGAACCCATACTGATGATCTGAAAGAAGACTGTCAGAAGAGGAGTGTTTAAGAATCTACATATTAAGTATAGATTCAAAAACTTTAGAAAGGCAAGAAATCAATGCAATTGGACGATAGTTGGAGGGTTGAGAGCGGTCACCCTTCTTTCGGACAGGCTGAATGAAATCGGACTTCTAGCAAGAAGGAAAAGTACCAGATGAAAGACAAAGACGAAAGAGTTTGCCTAGGCAGGGTGTCAGTACAGAAGCACAGTTCTTGAGAACAACATGAAGGACACCCTCTGACCGTACGCCTTCCTTGTGTTGAGCCCAGACAGGACAGAATAAACATCTTTGGAGGAGAATCTAATTTCAGACACAATAAAGTCGGAGGAGGAGATGGAGGAACAGAACCGGAGTTGTTCGGGGTTGAGTTGGAGGTGAAAGTATGAGCGAAGAGTTCAGCTTTATCAGGAGAAGAGACGGCAATTGAGCCGTCAGAATGGAAACGAGGAGGGAAAGAAGAAGTAAAGTTGTTGGGAGGTTCTTGGCTAGGTGCCAGAAAGAACAAGAAGAATTAGAATTAGATAGGTTTTCACATTTTTTCTAATGAAGGAATTTTTGGCGAGTCGAAGAAAAGATTTTGCACGATTCCAGCAGAGGAAGTGAGAGTCAGATGTTGGATGGCGACGGTATTTTCTGTTGCGGATAGCATTAGAGCAATCAAAGTTAAACCAAGGATTTTTGCATTAGTAGTAAGAATAGAATATGGAATGTACGCCTCCATGCCCGAGAGAATCACCTTCGTGATGCGCTCACCACACACGGAGGGGCCCCGGCCACGTAAGCAGTAATTATTTCATGGAAAATCAGAGAAGTACTGCCTAAGGGCTTCC
>JAJOZX010001638.1:22500-42500 GCA_023014485.1 Bathynomus jamesi
TTTTTGCTTTACAGTACCAAATATAATAATAAATTAAATTGAATGCCCGGTTAAGTCATCTGTACGCCCTTGACAATTGGTTAGGTTAAGTCGTGATTCGTTAGTTTTAACGAAGATATCATTTGGTAATTGCGGCATGGGGGCCCTGATCTTCAGGTGATCCCAAATTTTCAACAAGCCAAAAATATTAGAACCCAATTACGAAACATAAATAAATAATATATATATATTATATATATACACACACACAGGGTACTTCAATAAGTATCCGCACTTTTTATTTTAGTGATTTATAGTAGTATATAATATATACAGTACTCGTAATAACGAGCCAAACTGAGATCTATAGGCTTATTTAGGCTACTCGTAGCTGTCCATATCGTACGAGTAGTGAGCATGGCTGCGCCGCTTTCAATTTGTACTCTGGAAGAACAGAGATCCGTGGTTCGTTTTTTGTGGGCAGAAGGTGTGAAAGGAGCTGAAATTCACACGCGTTTATGTGCTCAGTATGGGAATAATGCTTACCACGGCGAAGTGTGTACGAGTGGATTCAAATGTTCAAGGAAGGTCGGACATGTGTGACAGATGCTCGCGCTCAGGACGACCGTCAACATCAACCAGTGGTGTCAAGCAGGAAAAAGCCAGAGCCATGATTTTCGATGACAGAATATTAACAATAAAAGAAATTGCATCTTCATTAGACATCAGTCAAGGGTCAGCCTATTCGATAGTTCATGACATTCTTGGCTTTCACAAGGTTTGTGCAAGATGGGTGCCCAAACAGTTGACAGAAGAGCACAAGCGTAATCGTATGGACGTCTGCTCTCGTCTTTTGGCGCGGTATCATAATGAAGGTGAAAACTTTTTGGAACGCATTATCACTGGAGATGAAACCTGGATCCATCACTATGAACCAGAAAGCAAACGACAGAGCACGCAATGGAAGCATCCAACATATCCGTTGCAGGAAGTTCAAAGCGCAGCCGTCAGCAGGTAAAGTTATGCTAACACTGTTTTGGGATAAACGAGGCCCTATCCTTGAACATTATCTAGAACGTGGAACTACAGTAACAAGTGCATCGTATTCTGACATGCATTGGAATGAGTTAAGCGAGCAATTCGCACAAAACGGAGAGGGAAATTGTCGGAAGGTGTTATTCTGTTACACGACAATGCGCGCCTTCATATCGCTGCACGACTAGAAAATGCCTTCAAGAACTTAAATTTGAAGTTCTCGACCATCCAGCCTACAGTCCAGACCTGGCACCTTCGGATTTTACATGTTTGAACCACTAAAAGACGCTTTGAGAGGTTAGCGATTTCCAAGGCGATGATGACCTGAAGGAGGCGGTGCATGACTGGCGACGCACATAGCCAAAAACATTCTTTGTGATGGGATTAGGACGCTTGTAGATCACTGGACTAAGTGTATTGAAAAACAGGGAGAGTGTGTTGAAAAGTGATGTGTTTATAATCTATCAGATGTGAAAATAAAAAGTGCGGATACTTATTGAATTACCCTCGTGTGTGTGTGTGTGTGTGTGTGTGTGTGTGTATATATGGAGCTTTTCCTAAATTTGGACTGTTTCCGATTTTTTGAAAATAAGATATTTAATGCAGATTTTTACGCTGATTTAAAAAATGTAAGTCTTTTTTTGGAGAAATGAGCAGTTCAAAAGTTATGTTTGTTATTGTAATTTTGCATTAGGTCAAAAACTATAACAATACAACTGAAAACTAATACAAAAGTTTTGTATTCTTTAGTAATATTGGCTTATGTCACTAAGTATTTGTGTGGATAGATTTCGACTGTTATTTTTCTGTCGCACATGAATTCGCACAAGTAGGTATCAATCAGGTCAACTGAATGCCCGGTTAGGTTAATTGAATGCCCGGTTAGGTTAATTGTATGTCTTTGACGATTGGTTAGGTTAAGTCGTGATATTTTCGTTAGTTTTAACCAGTGATGTAGTCGAGACCACCAAGTCCGAGACTGAGACCGAGACCTGATCCTGTGAGACCAAGATCGAGACCGAGATCAAAGGTTCGAGACCGAGATCTACCTTCCGAGATCGAGACCCTTAAAATTCGAGACCGAGATCGAGATCGAGACCAAGCTCATGCCCTTTCAATTTGTTTTACACTACTATGGAAATTAGACTATGTTAAGTTATTCTATGCTTTATTGAATTTATCGGTACTGTTTTCTTTATGCTGTATTTCTTGCATTATTTTTGTGTGAAGCATTATATTTTTTCAAATACATGTTGGATGGGAGGATAATCGTTTTTATATCACGCCACAGAGGTTGACACGCCGTTTGGCAACACTAAATGGCCTTATAATATACACTTATATATATATAATATATATAATTCTCTATTTAGTGTTTCCATTTTCAATAAAATTAATCTGACGGGGGCGGGGGGGGTGGGTGGGGTGCAAATTCTTTTGTAGCGCTAACCTAAAAAAATCCAGACCCACACCCCCCAAGACAAACGTGACAACTCAAAACAGGGTGACTGATTAGTGAATACCTAGAGTCCCTTACTTTTACAAACTTTCATAAACATTCTGAATTGTGTCTGTTCAACCAAGCCACCATCATGAGTATACCAATAACATGTATTTTTCATTACGGTCTCGAGAGGTCTCGAAAGGTCTCGGGGAGAAAAACCGAGACCGCGTCTGTCGAGACCGAGATCGAGACCGAGATCTAAATAGCGGAGACCGAGATCGAGATCGAGATCTGCAAATTGGGTCTCGAGATCGAGACCGATCTCGAGACCTACATCACTGGTTTTAACGTTATTTAATATCTATAGAAAAGCTGAAATTTATCAAAAATAGTATTAACAATATGACAAATCAATATATACATGCAAAAGATTTTTCTACAGTAACTATAGGTAAACTAGGACACCATGTAACTTTTAAAATAGTAACTATACGTAAAGTAGAACACCGTGTAACTTTTGAAATATTAATTTCTCCAACAAAAAGACTTGCATTTTTTAAATCAGCCTAAAAATCTACATTAAATATCTTATTTACAAAAAATAGGAAACAGTCCAAATTTCGGAAAAGATATATATATATAATATATATATATATATATATATAGTTAAAAGTTTAAATTAATAGCGTATATAGTTTTAATGTTAAACTATTTTTCTTGCTCACCTCTCTCCGTCCACAACTTTTGTTTATGTATGAAAATTGAGTTTACAATACAGTGTTTGATCTTATTTGACTGTGAATGTATTATGAAACTCTATATTCATAAAAAGACGTTGCATAACCATATAAGAGTATTTGTTCATAAAGATACACAAGATTACACCATACAAAGCTTTAAACATACAGTATATATGTGTGTATTTCTTTTTTTAATTGGGGTTGTTTAGCCTCCTTCGCAACATCTAAGGTCATATGACGGAGGGGACCTACAGCTTTACGTGGGATCCGAACCACGGGTCGCTACATAATCTGGGTGCGGATGACGGTCTCCCATCCAACTACTACCCAGACCCAATGTCGCTTAACTTCGCTGATCTTCGGGAAGCGGTGTTACGACATCGGCCACGACGTAGCCCTATATGCGTGTATATATATGTGTATATATATATATATATATATATACACGAATCTATCGGCCCCGGGATCGAGACCCAGTGACGGCAGGCAGGCGGTGCGCAGCAAAACCCAGTTGTTCTTCTTTCCACACAATAAAAAAATTGGTTGGTGGATAAATGGGTACCCTGGTGGTTAAAACGCTGGGCTACTGGTGGGGCGTTTTTTTTTATTGAGATTGTTTAACCTCCTTCGCAACATCTAAGGTCATATGTCGGAGGGGACCTACAGCTTTACGTGGGATCCGAACCAAGGGTCGCAACATAATCTGGGCGCGGAGACGGTCTCCCATCCAACTACTACCCAGACCCAGTGTCGCTTAACTTCGCTAATCAACGGGAAGCGGTGTTACGACATTGGCTATGAAGTAGCCCACTGGTGGGACGTGGCTCGGATTTCACGTTAAACTGTAGGTCTAAGGTGGAGTGACAAGCTTGACCTTCGTCAGAACGAACAATTCGGGCGGAAGCAAAACTGAGGTGTGTGTGTATATATATATATATATATATATATATATACACGAGGTCCGGTACGAAAGTAATGCATCTTATTTTTCAGTTCGTAAATACAATGAGAGGAATTACTTTCGTACCGCCCCTCGTATATACAGTATACACTGATGTCGACAGGATGTTTTCCCGGGGGTGGCAAACTTTTGGGTACATACAACTATATATATAATATATATATATATATATATATATATAGATATTAATGTAAAGAACGACGCTTGTGTAGAAGAGCGTTCCGCACAAGATGAGGAGGGAGAACGAACAAATGAAAAATGAGGTACCACCCGGGAATCGAACCCGGGATCATCCCTCCTCATCTTGTGCGGAACGCTCTTCTACACAAGCGCCGTTCTTTACATTAATTATACTGTGTGTCGTTTGCAGTTAAAATGTATATATGTACGGCTTGCGAAGGTGCCCCCTCAGGGCATTGGCTTCTGCTCGTATGTAGGAGAATTACGACTTCTGATTGCGCGAGGTCCATGGTGTAGTGGAGAGCATATCTGACGGCAATCGGATGATCCGGGTTCGATTCCCGGGTGGTACCTCATTTTCATTTGTTCGTTCTCCCTCCTCATCTTGTGCGGAACGCTCTTCTACACAAGCGTCGTTCTTTACATTAATTATACTGTGTGTTGTTTGCAGTTAAAATGTGTGTGTGTGTATATATACTGTGTGTATACTGTATATGTGTATATATATATATATATATATATATATATATATTACAGTAAGATTGTGAAATTAGTGATTTCATGAAATTCCTGAAGTTTTCATTAATTTCGCGTAATTACTGTTTCACTCAAAAACTTCTGGAAGTTGCTAACCTAATCTAACCTGAAGTCCATGAGTAAAACAGTAATTACGCGAAATTACTGAAAATTCAGGGATTTCATGAAATCACGGGTTTCACAATCTTACTGTAACATATACAGTATATATAGTTCTATGTACCCAAAAGGTTGCCACCTCCTGGGAAATATATATATATGAATGAACTCAGAATGGTCCCCTGAGTTTTTTATGATACACACAGACAGTGCATGGAACAAGGAACTCTTCTGGGATAATTAGCATCATGGGCTAGCATCATGAAAAAGAAAAACTATGGTATTTGTCATTTACCATTACTTATTCGGACTATAGTGGATTTAATTATCCCAGAAGAGTTCCTTGTTCCATGCACTGTCTGTGTGTATCATAAAAAACTCAGGGGACCATTCTGAGTTCATTCCCATCTTGAAACGGACATGTTATGTGCCTTGAAAAGTGGACGCTCAATTCTGCCAGTTGAGGTTTAAGTTTTGGTTTTTGGCTAAAATATAATAGTTACCCCTTTTTCTTTTTCTTTGATGCATTCAATCTGACGTGAAGGCAGCGAGTGTTTTGCTTATATTGAGGTTCTAAATGTAGCATGGCTAGGTGCTTTAAACCCTAGATCCATGTCCCAAAGCTGGATCCTGTCTGCTTTGCAGATAGCTGGTGAGGGAAGCTATATTTATGGGACCTCTTTGCGAGTGACCCGTTGCCCACGTCGGGCTAGCATCATGAAAAAGAAAAACTATGGTATTTGTCATTTACCATTACTTATTCGGACTATAGTGGATTTAATTATCCAGAAGAGTTCCTTGTTCCATGCACTGTCTGTGTGTATCATATATATATATATATATATATATATATATATATATATACAGGGCGTCCCAAAAAAATGTATACACACTTTAAATACTTATAAAGGCAGTGTTTATTAAAATACATTTCATTTTCAAAATGTAATAGAATCTACAGACATTATTTAATTGTTTTGTCAACGCCTGTTTTCAAACTGACGTCCGTTCTGGTCCAGGCACTGCTGATAACGCGAAGCAATGGAATCGCAAACATCACGAAACATTTCGTTTGGTATTTGTGTGCATTCTCGTTCAATGGCTGCTCTCAATTCAGCGACTGTTGCAGGTTTTATAGCGTAGACTTTGTCTTTTAAGTATCCCCATAAAAAAAAGTCTAGTGGTGTGAGGTCTGGTGAACGCGGAGGGTATTCTACGAAACCCCTTCGTCCAATCCACATCGTGCCAAGTACCACTCGCAATACTCCACTCTTCGGTCCGGATCATCTTCATTAATAGCATGGACTAATCTTGGAATGTAACTTTTCCATTGACAGCGCTTCAAAATGCGTTGGACAGACGATTCTGAAATTCCTACCTCACGACTCGCTTGCCGCACAGATTTTCTTGGACTTTGGTGATACGTTTCCAGTACTCTTTCTTGCTTTGTGGGGCTTGTCGATGTCCGTGGTCTTCCGGAACGCTTCTTGTGGACATTCTGAACAGTTCCATCGGCTTCAAACTTATCTCTAATTCGAGTGATGGTAAGTCGCGTTGGTGGATCTGTTTGAAACTCCCTCCTAAACTGTCTTTGCACTTCAACTGCGTTTTCACACTTCCAGTAGCATTTTAGAATGAATTTCCTTTGTTCAAAGCTTAGTCTGACTGCCATTATTAATTCTAATGGCTTTAACTTGGAAAGAAAGAAACATCAATTGAGCTATCAGCTGTTAAAGTGTGTATACATTTTTTTGGGACGCCCTGTATATATATATATATATATATACTGTATATTTAAAGCTTTGTATGATGTAATCTTGTATATTTTTAAATACAAATATACGGTTATGCAACGTCTTATTATTTAATGGACAATGTTATTAAAATGTACCCTTCTCGGAAAACAAGAATTGCATTCTTTTGGGAGCATTGCCAAACTTTTTTACAACCTTGTCCAGAAACTCGACCTTGTTTTTATTGACTTTGTCTCTGTGAACGCTCATCATGCAAAGTCCAGAAATATGATAATCTGTCACTGATGATCGCAACCAGCGTCTTTATCTGTTGCAAAGTACTAAGGACCGTTGAACTGCTTATGTCGTAGAAGGTAATGTCAAAGCAATCAGGATTAAATTATGAATGGCAGGAAAGAGATCCGTGTGATTCAATACTTTGAGTTGACTGCTATTTTCAAGTTCTTCTAAATCTTTCTTCAACCACATTTCAAACCATATCATGGATTGCTCAGACAGGTTATCAATATGGTATACATCAACTATACTCTGCACAATCTGGCTGAATTGTTCCCGAGTTTTTTGCCATTCGTACAGGGTGAAGTGAGAAATTATCTAATTAAGGGCACTGTCCTTTGCAAACCTGATCTGAAAAGATGATATAATGAGTCGAGATATGGCACATACATCGACCGGCGAAAGTATTCTTTGACAGTGAAACTTCCAATGTTTGAGTGAAACACCTGACGAGTGCTAAGCCTTAGAATCTTGAAATCTACACCTATTTCATCTGCAAGCCTTTCCACTTTCAGGAATATGTCCTCGTGGAATCTGTTTTCCGCCTGTTCACGATGGTCTTGTACAATGGACATGTTGAACATGTCTTTGAACTTTCAACAAATCCAACTGAACAGCCTGCAGAGCTTGTGCCACCGGCTCTAATATTGCTGAAGACTTAGTACTTACTGTTAATGAAACTAAGAAAGATGTCGTCCCTGTCACACATAGTAACTGATGAGCTTTTTGACGAGCCGGAGTGCTGCAATTTCCTTCTGTGCCAAGAGTATTCAACTAACTGATCAAAGTTAACGCCAAAATTCTGAGAACGTTCTAGTTCTTTTGTACTTGGCAGTCCAATGTGTCTTACAAAAAAAAAGGCAGTTTCGAATATTTCGTCTCCTCGCTAGGCTTTCACGAAAAAAAGTGGTAATAGCTTATAATCCTGTCCAAGAAGCATGTCCAAGCACAGGCCAAATTTTGAGCATTGTTCTATGACCTTGTTGTCAATTGCCTCTGCATTCATATGCTCTAATGGAGCAAACCTTAGAAACTCTTCATGAATAGTAATATTCTTACAGCTAGTGTCAATAAGTTTCACACCACTGGATAATTGCTAGGTGCCATAAATATCAGTAGTTTCATGCAAAAAACTTCACTTTTTTTTTCTACATGAAGGTCACAATATGATAATAAAAACCCACTCTAATAGACAGAGTTTATTTCCACAACAGTTTCGATGCCCACTGGCATCCTCTTCGGGTGGATAGAGAAAAACGAATCGTTTTTCTGTATCCACCCGAAGAGGATGCCAGTGGGCATCGAAACTGTTGTGGAAATAAACTGTCTATTAAAGTGAGTTTTTATTATCATATCAGTAGTTTCATTTGTAAAATTGAGAAGCGAATGGAGTTGTTGACTTTGGAGGCAATACTTTCCCTTATCACGTCTTCGTGTTTGCACAGAAGTGTAACGAGCATTGGTACGGGCATTTTCCAGGTGATTGCACAAAACCAGATCACCTGCCTCTGCGCGAAACTGGTAGAGATCATGCACATCGTCTGATGTGCTATCTTTTCCACGTAAAGTAATATTAGGTATCCCACAAAATACAATAGCTGACAAAATAGGGAGTAGTTTGGAGAGATTTTTCTCAACCAATCGCCGGACTGACACATCTATTGAATAACCTTTACCTTTATTAATAATAAAATAAGTACATTGGTCTTACAATTTACAATGACATAAATAACACTGCCCAACACCAATTTTGCTGATTTAATTCTAACACCTGTTTTTAGGTAACTTTGGTGTGCTGGTTTCAAAAATCACCTTAGTTTTTGCCTATCATCTCAGGTTTTCGAGCAATCAAATACGGATATTTTGGAGATATCGCATTTTGGCAGGGTAATGCCCAATTTTTTTTCTTTTCAAAAAATAAGTTTTTACATACTCAGAATCAGCATGGAAAAGTAAACAATTGTGCAGGGAGTGAACTTTAATATACAATGGTAATATTGACACATAAAGTGATTAAAAGTGTTTAAATAAGCAAAAAAATGAATCCATGATCATGACGTCACGCTCACACCTGGGGAAATCACAGATACCCAAGATTTTAATATGTTGTACATGACCTTTAGATTTAATGCACAGATTTGCGTATTCCACAGATAAAATTTTAACAGCAAAACAGCTGTTAACAGGTCTCAAAAATCATCAATTTTGATAAGTGCCCTTCATGGATCACCCAAAATAGGCATATTGCATTGCACGAAAACCTGATGTGATGGACAAAATCTAAGGTGATTTTTGAAATCAGCACATCAATATTATCCAGAAACAGGTCTTAGAATTAAATCAGCAGCAAAAACATTTTTTTTTTGTTGGACAGTGTAATTATTGTAAAGTTGGACTATTTATTTTATTTAATTTCGCCCTTAAGCTTTCGGCTTTACAAACTACATTCTACAAACTAAATTTAGTTCTGATTTGTTCCGAATCATCAAAAAGTTGTTAGCATCTTGTAGTTCATTTCCGCGTCAGGAGGATTTTATATGATTTCTAGCCCTGTCGTGAAAGTCTTTGCATCTTGTAGTTCATTTCCGCGTCAGGAGGATTTTATATGATTTCTAGCCCTGTCGTGAAAGTCTTTATACTTGGTGAAGGGTTCTGTAATAAAAATTCCCTGCAAACCATGATGGACGGCGTGTGGAAACACCACACAGTATTTACATAATGCCCCTTTCATTTAAGATGAATAAGCAAGTCATGGGGAATTCGCATTCAGCCATGGATATCGAAAGCATCGTGAACTGGTTATGTCTGCCGTGTCTGCTTTCAAATCATATTCAAAATCAGGAGTGTGTTTTTGTTAACAGATCGATTACTACGTTATCCGTCAGAGTCCTGGCTCGACTAATGTAGACACCAATATCCAAACGATGATGTGGTGTTTCTTGAACAATTAGTACTGATGTGGAGCTTGACACTCGCTCTACAGCCGATGCTAATGCTGACACCGTTGGGACCCGCTTTGAATCAGATGATTTCTTTCTGGTTTCTGATTCCTCCCAATCACCTTCCGGCTTTTGTTTTTCATAAACTTTCGTATATTCATTATTTCCGCGATATAGTTGTATTATATTATGATAACAATAATTAACTGAATTAATTAATTAGCTTTCCACTGACGAGAAATGTATAGCTGTAATGTTAAATAACGATTGAATAGCTAGTTACAGGCTACAGTTAATGTACCAATATAGATACGTTAAATACAGTTAAATTATGCTGATCAATACTTATACATTATCATTATGCTAACGTAAAATCAACAAGAATGTAATTACTAAATTAATCCTTTATGATGCAAGTTCTTCTTTATAATAATGCTTTCTGCGTAGGATCAACTTCATCATTGGAGTCTAACGATTCCCATTTCTCACCCCAACGTGACCACGTCAGTTCCAGTTTTGTGTAAAGTTTAATACTGCTCGCCTCATTTTTTGGGGCCAAGAACAAAGATTGGTGCTGCCCAAAAAATAAATAGTTGTCGTACAGTTAAGGAATATTAATTATTAAGGTTATTTATATTCGCAAAATATCTTTTCGACATAATTTATTAATAATAATAATAATAATGTGTATATATACACCCAAAGAAATTCCAGGAAGAAGCAAGTGCTCCTCTTTCCCCATTCTGCCGACGCCCATGTATATATAAATAATGTTATATATAATTCTTCTTATATATATATATATAATAAACTCAAAAGAAATAGGAGATAAATATATAATATATATATTTTTTTTTTAATTGGGGTTGTTTAACCTCCTTCCCAACATCTAAGCCGCAGCGGTTCTCAACCTGGGGGGGGGGGCGTTTGAGATTCCTAGGGGGGGGGGGGTGAGGTGGTCAACGGTTAACAAATGCCATTCAAATATATATCCTCAAAAATATATTATTTCCAGTTTGTAAGAAGTATTATTTTGATTTTCTAAAAAAGTATACAATACATGAATTTATTTAATCTGCAAAAGTGCACTAAGGTTTCTCAGTTTCGTATTTTTTGTACATATAAATACTTAATTTTCTCATAAACACATGAGCTTTGATGTTTTTTATTATTAATCCTTTAAAATTATCTGGATTCTAGACGTCCATATGGAACTGATGAAAACGTTCGCCCTTTGGGTATGGGGGGCGCCATGGATACAAGGTTGACCAAAGGGGGGCGCAGTGCCAAAAAGGTTAGGAACCCCTGATCTAAGGTCGTATGACGGAAGGGACCTACAGCTTTACGTGGGATCCGAACCACGGGTCGCTACATAGTCTGGGTGCAGAGGACGGTCTCCCATCCAACTACTACCCAGACCCAATGTCGCTTAACTTCGCTGATCTCCGGGAAGCGGTGTTACGACATTGCCACGACGTAGCCCTATATATGTATATATATATTGTATGTGTGTGTGTGTGTGTGTCTCTCTCTCTCTCTCTCTATATATATATATATAGAGAGAGAGAGAGAGAGAGAGAGAGAGACACACACACACACAGAGTTGATCATGATTTCTCTTTTCATGTCATTTGAGATGGCATTTTTATTTTCCTTCCCAATCAATTATCCTTCATCCATCTATACCCTTCTTGCTATCAATACCTCATCGCCCCCTCTTTCAAACAATGCACGAAAATACCTTGAAAATGACACGCATTTTTACGAGCTTAACCTCCAAACTGAGTTTGCAACCGAGTGTTTAATTAAAATCAGACCTTATAAAACCCAATGTTGACATTCCATTTATTTGAAGTTCCCAAAAGATAAAATGTGAGGGAGAATTTTGACCTTAATGAGAATGGTTCGAAGGGTCCTTTCCTATATATCCAATTCACCCGATTACCTCCAAATAACCGTAATTCCCATTCCCACTCGCGATCTACGAGTGAGAATGCTCAAAATGAGAATTCCAAATTTGGGAAAAGAATTCCTCGATTTGGAAAAGAGTCAAAAAGAGACCGTAGCGTAACTGCGGTTTCGAGCCTGTATTTCCTATGAAAAAAATCTAACTTAACCCGTTAGTACCCATTGGTAGAATTTCCTACCGACAAAATTGTTCGTCATTATTGCATTACTTTTTCTTATATTCACGTGAATACAAGAAAAAGTTAGGCAATAATGACAATTTTGTCGGTAGGAAATTCTACCAATGGGCGCTAATGGGTTAAAGAGGGAGCTCGTACAGTGGGAATGGGAATGGATCAATTCGAGAATTACCTCCTTTGAGATTTCCTCCACTTTCACATTTCTTTTTCTTTGACGAAGCCTGAAAAATGGAAATGACAGTGAGTGGGAAGAAATCTGTGGAACTAGGGATTTCATGAAATCCCTAAAATGTTCAGGGATTTCTTGTAAGGTTAAGTCGTGATTTTTGTTAAACCTACAGGAAAATTATTGAATGCCCGGTTAGGTCAACCGTACGCCCTTGACGATTGGTTACGTTAAGTCGTGATATTTTCGTTAAAACTAACGAAAATATCACGACTTAACCTTACATGAAATCCCTGAACATTTTAGGGATTTCATGAAATCCCTAGTTACACAGATTCCCTGTAGCATTATATATATATATATATATATATATATGTAAATAAATAATTGATAGGTTTGTTTCTAGGAAACCTTAAACGTATTATGAAAAGGAAGATCTAGGAAGCGACATACAGCATGACTTTAATATAAATCCGACGTTTCGAGGGATATTGACCCTCATCTTCCGTGTAAATTCTGAAATTATAAAATGTAAAAGATAAATAATTTTTTTTAAAATTTTACTTATCTTTTGCTTTTCATAATTTCAGAATATATCCTGAAAATGAGGGTTGTATCCCTCAAAACGTCGGATTTATATTAAAGTCATGCTATATATCGCTTCCTTGGTTTTCATTTTCGTTATATATATATATTATATATATATATATATATTATGTATATATATATATATATAATATATGGACATGAAATAAATCATGAAATCGTATACTTTTATCTTATATACATGAATGTACAAAACATTGTACGTCAACAATATCACAATAAAACCTGCTGTCCGTTAAAATGTGGCTACAGTAAAAAATAAATAAATGTGAACTACTGAAATAGCCATAAATATTTGGTGTTAGACAGGCCGGACAGTATTAGGTCCACGTCTCATTTAGATTCCGTGACAGGGTAAAAATGTTTGTGCAAAAAAGCGAGAAGAAATTACTGTATATTTGAAGCGGTTATTTATGGAAACACTTAAATTAATGAATAAAATACAGTCGTCCCCCGATTTACGAATGAGTTACGTTCCTGAAAACCCGTTCTTAAATCGAAAATTTGTAATCGAACCCTATTTTCTCAGTGATTCCCGTTATAAAAGTTGAGATAAGTTCTTCCGAACAAAAATCACTTCCCCAGAATGTCTTAAAATGCTACAAAAACATGTTTTCGCCCACAGTGTTTGCTGTAGACAATGTTTTTAGAGCTCTACAATAATAAATATATATGAAAAATTAATAATAAGTGCAGTTAAGTAAAATGGGATGTTTCAGAGAAGATGGGATGTGGGGTATGATGGTAGTGAAGGTCACGGAAGTATGACTGAAAATGATGATAGTGATGAATAACAATGCCGTGCATTTTCTCCTTAGGATTAAGTATACTGTAGATTAACGAGTGTACAGCATTATTGTACTGTAATGATTAATGTTGCTTCCAACCATTACTGCAAAGACCATTCACAACAGTAAAGGCAAAATATTTTGTCTTTACTGAAGTGAATATGGTTTAGTAATGAAGGTCTTATAAAATACATGTAAAACACTTTATATGGTTTAATTTTTATTTTTTAGTAATATTTACTACTACCAAAAATATTGCAGTCACCTTCAGACTTCTGCTGATGCTACGAAAAAATTCCGAATTTAACGAACAATTTTGTTCGTAACTTCGAATTTTTCGTTCGTAAATCAAGCCTTCGGACAAAATTTTTTTGTTTGTTACTTCGAAAATTCGTACAGCGAGCGTTCGTAAATCGGGGGAAGAGCGTAGTTTATTTAAGAGTGAAGATTTATGGAGATTTTTTTAAATATTTCTTTACGTAATGAATTTTTTCCTCTTTCATTTTTAGCTTTTTTAAAAGATTGTGAACTCGAATTTTCATTTCTCTGATTTATGACGCAAATGGTGATGATAATAGTTAGTGAAGGTCAAAAAGTGGCACAGCGCTCAGGCCAAACCAATTAGATCAATTGATCTAACTCCTCGATTAATTATTATTTAACAGCACCAATCCCGAGTCGAACCCCCGACCTCAGTGTCTTCCCTTCGCTTTTATGGAAACGGTGTTACCCATTGAGCTACGAACGCTGGCGACGCAAATGGAAGGAAATGAAAGGAACGCAGAAAAATGCTGGCTTACAACAGTCAAAATACGTGGTTTAACTATTCCTGAAGGCAATCTGCATACAGTACACGTGGTTAATTCACCATGCAGTGGTTGCTGCAATAAAGTATTTTGTCTCCGTGAACTACAAAAAACGCAAAACAATCTTCAACTTAGACAAAATAGGTCAACTCCCGTGGCTCAGAGGGTAACGCCGTTTCCTTTATATATGCGAAGCGAAGCCACTAAGGTCGGGGGTTCGACTCCCAGTAGTGTTGATAATAATAATAATAATTTGGGAATTAGAGCAATCCGCCAGTTTCTGTCCCTCATGACTGATTATTATATTATTACAAAATATCCATTTTGTAATGTCAATCTTGCGCATTGACAGACGTATAATAATATACTGTACAAGTGTATAATTTTAATATCACAATATATCCAGTTTTATATATGTGCAACAAATACACACAATATTTGAAAAATTATATAAATGTATCAATTATCTTAATTAATGATCGTACGATTCAAAATAGCTTTCAATTTTACATTTTTACAATTTCAAAATGAAATAGTTTCCGTTTTGAAAAGGATGAAATTAAACAGAATTCAAATATCTCATAAAATTGTTTACATTTGAATGAAATCCAATTAATTCTGTTTTGATTAAAAGCCTTTCCGAGAATTTTACAAATACAAAATTAATGTTTACGGCAATGCAAGCATCTATTATGCAGGAAACATGTCAAAGACCATGCGGACATTGTGAAAAGGAATATGCGTTACGTTTCGTCACTATGGTAACATGGTTAGAAGATATTTATAGCTAATTAATTTGATGGCTAATATGGAAGTGAGTTACACTCGTGGGGAAAAGAAAAAAAAATTTATGAGAAAAAGGTAAATTTTTCTATGAGACCGGACTTATGGAACACCCTGTATAATTTACTATAAATTACTATACTTTATACGTTCACGGAAGGATTATCAAACGTGTCAAAAAGCTTATAGAATAAGATAACATGATCTCGCTTCAAAAGAACGTATAAGTAAGTGTATGAAGGAAGACCTTGGTATCACTTGATCTCTTACTTTATACAGTTTTAATCCAAATTTTTCAGGAAATTTCTCGTAGAAGCATCTTTAACACCTCATCTTTGTGACTATAGGATAGTTCCTTCTTAACTAAATTAATGACTACACTGTGAAAAGTTTATGTACAGCAGACTGAAAAATTAATGTATTTATTCTGCATGGATTTACGAGCAAGATTACCCCGACAAAGCCAAGAAGATCTCTCTCTCTCTCTCTCTCTCTCTCCTCTCTATATATATATATATATATATATATATATATATATGTGTGTGGTGTGTGTGTGTGTGTGTGTGTGATATAAAAGGGTGGAGGCCCCACAGAGGTACAGGAACAGAATATATATATATATGGTCAAAAAACGACAACATGAAATTTAACAGAGAAATTACAACTGTTGAGATATGGAAGAACTGAGGAACTTAAACAGGCAGCATATTATGCCCCAGATAGATAGGAAATTCAGAGAAGAAATAAAGCACTAGATTTGGGGATTATAATGACTGACGATGCGAATTCGAAACAAAATTAGATAACGATAAACAAAGCAAAAAGAGTCGTGGTACAGGTACTGAGAACCTTTATAAGAACGGACAAGAAAGTAATGATTCCACTGCTGGAAACACTGATCATACCAAAACTTACATACTGCTCAGTCTTGACGTCCCCATATAAAAAGGAAGAAACTAATGAACTAGAAGAAATTCAAAGAAATTTCACAGCCAAGATTGATGGCTGCAAAGAAGAACTACCGGGAAAGACAACGTAAACTAAATCTGTATTCCCTGGAAAGTAGAAGAGAGAGGTACACCATAATTTACATATGGAAAATGATCGGAAAACTGGTACCAAACCTCAAACTAACCCAATTACCATCCAAACAACCCTATAAAATAGGAAAGGCAGAATGTGTAGTGTTCCCAAACTAAAGGCCCGACAAGGGACACCCTCAACACTGAAGTAAAATAGCTTGGTTGTCAAGGGCCAAGACTTTTTAACCAACTTCCAAAGGACCTCAGGAACGTCACGGGGGTCAAGGCTGAAATCTTCAAAAGAAGACTAGATGCCTGGCTCAGGACGGTACCAGATGAGCCGGGTGTACCTGGCTATGTGCGATGGAGAGCGCAAGTGAGCAACTCGCTTCTCCAGCAAGGCGGGCCTAGAGGCGGGCGCCATCCATAGGCGGCGGAACGAGGGGGACCCGGGGCCGGTGGTCCCCTCTTAAATTGACAGAGGAGGCCAGGCCACCCTTGCCAGCGATGATATTTTGACATTTTAAACTTTGAAAAGCAAGTTTTTCGAAGTAAAAAGTAAGTCAACATTTACTTTGTGTTTCGGCTATGTAACATATTTCGTAATTGCAAGTTCTTAACTGTAGCACTTTAGCATGTTTACGCAATCCAGTGAATGTAGTCTAGTATGATAAATAATTAATCAATCCTACTTGGCACCCCCTTCGCGCTGACGTTCCCCCGCCACTGGGGCCACCAGCTTGACCTTCGTGTGAAGAAAGACCAACGCACGGAACTACAACGAGGTTACGCGGTATATATAATGTACATATAATTGTTAAAAAAAACACAATAGCCGTGTAAAATAAAATAACTAAAAGAATAAAATCCTCAAAGTTAAAAAGAGTTAAACACTAAAAACCATGAAGCTTTTCGAGAGCAACTTCCCTCTTCATTCAGGCGGAAGAAATACAGAAATTTCTGTCTCCTGAATGAAGAAAGAACTTGCTCTCGAAAAGTCTCGCTGTTTTTGGTGCTTTAGCTCTATTTAACTTTGTGGATTTTATTATTATATATATATAT
Source organism: Bathynomus jamesi (assembly GCA_023014485.1). Lineage (NCBI taxonomy): Eukaryota > Metazoa > Arthropoda > Malacostraca > Isopoda > Cirolanidae > Bathynomus > Bathynomus jamesi. Next base: position 39,825 of record JAJOZX010001638.1, read on the forward strand.
ATATATATATGTATATATATATTACTTTATGTGAGTTTGAACGACGTTTCAGGATCGATCTGCGGTCAATATTTGCACGATTTGGTGAAGGAGGGAATATATATAAAGTATAAGTGTTACTATAGTAAAATAGGGAAAATTCTGAAACAGAAAACGTAACATATCTACAGTAGATTGTATAATTTCCTCCAAACAACGGTCGGTCGCGAAACGTTTTAGAATGTTTGCAAACGTTTCATATACGTTTATGAACGTTTATAATAAATGTATCTTTGTTTGCTAGGAATTATAATTATGTAATCGCTGAGAAGAGAATTAAGAAGGCATAATTGGATCAAGATTGCGATGTGTGAACCGCATGAAGAAGGAAGGAATTATGTTGTTTTGGTAATGCATGCAATATCAACACAGTGCAACTATGCACAGATTCGCAACACACTACACGCCAACACACACACACACACCTACTTTATAACCCAGCCATGGGCTGTCCCAAGACAGTCTGAGAACTGGGGAGGGGTGTACAGTGACGAGTCCGCTGCATATAATGTATTTGGTTCCACCCTGTTCGCCCCTTAAAGGGACTTATTTTCCCAGGTTGATGGCGTCACCTACCATCTCAGCGCCCTCTGGTGGATGAAAGACGTAAAACGGAGAAACCAACAAACATATATATATATACACAAACTCAGAATGGTCCCCTGAGAAATTTATATGTTAAACACAGACCGTGCATGGAACAAGGAACTCTTCTGGGAAAATTAAATCCACTATAGTCCGAATAAGTAATGGTAAATGACAAATACCATAGTTTTTCTTTTTCATGATGCTAGCCCGACGTGGGCAACGGGTCTCTCGCAAAGAGATCCCATAAATATAGCTTCCCTCACCAGCTATCTGCAAAGCAGACAGGATCCAGCTTTGGGACATGGACCTAGGGTTTAAAGCAAGCCTAGTCCCTACATTCAGAACCTCTATATAAGTAAAAGACTCGTTGCATTCACGTCGGATTGAATAACAAAAAGAAAAAGGGGTAACTATTGTATTTTTAGCCAAAAAAAAACCAAAACTTAAACCTCAACCGGGACATTGAGCGTCCACTTTTCAAGGCACGTAACACGTCGTTTAATATACACAAACTCGAATGGTCCCCTGAGAAATTTATATGTTAAACTGATAGCTGGTGAAGGAAGCTATATTTATGGGATCTCTTTGCGAGAGACCCGTTGCCCACGTCGGCTAGCATCATGAAAAAGAAAAACTATGGTATTTGTCATTTACCATTACTTATTCGGACTATAGTGGATTTAATTTTCCCAGAAGAGTTCCTTGTTCCATGCACGGTCTGTGTTTAACATATAAATTTCTCAGGGGACCATTCTGAGTTTGTGTATATTAAACGGACGTGTTACGTGCCTTAAAAAGTGGACGCTCAATGTCCCGGTTGAGGTTTAAGTTTTGGTTTTTTTTGGCTAAAAATACAATAGTTACCCCTTTTTCTTTGTTTATTCAATCCGACGTGAATGCAACGAGTCTTTTACTTATATAGAGGTTCTGAATGTAGGGACTAGGCTTGCTTTAAACCCTAGGCCCATGTCCCAAAGCTGGATCCTGTCTGCTTTGCAGATAGCTGGTGAGGGAAGCTATATTTATGGGATCTCTTTGCGAGAGACCCGTTGCCCACGTCGGCCTAACATCATGAAAAAGAAAAACTATGGTATTTGTCATTTACCATTACTTATTCGGACTATAGTGGATTTAATTTTCCCAGAAGAGTTCCTTGTTCCATGCACGGTCTGTGTTTAACATATATATATATATATATTATATATATATATATAAGGGCTACATCGTGGCCAATGTCGTACCACCGCTTCCCAGAGATCAGCGAAGTTAAGCGACATTGGGTCTGGGTAGTAGTTGGATGGGAGACCGTCCTCCGCGTCCAGATTATGTAGCGACCCGTACCCGTGGTTCGGACCCCACGTAAAGCTGTAGGTCCCCCCCGTCATATGACCTTAGCTGTTGCGAAGGAGGTTAAACAACCCAATAAAAAAAAATATATATATATATATAACCTTGAACGAGGCATGAGATATCAACAAGTTCTTAGATCAGAGATTGGGAGGAAGAACCTTTTAAATTGTATAAAGTATGCTCAGTGAAGTGTGTTTGAACGGTTAAATGCCCTTCCTTGAACCTTCAATACAACAGTTTATGCACTTATAATCACGTTTCTCAATTGACCACAATTTCAAAGGCCCGAAAATCTTCTAGATAAAATATAAAATAGTCATAGTTTTAAAACTGTGCAATACTTTTCGGAAAAACTTATAATGCTCAAATTTTTTTACAACTTTGAGTTTCAATAATAATAATAATAATAATAATAAAATAGCTTTTATTAACAGAATACTTCAATCATATCGGAATATATATATATATATATATATATATATATATATATATGGTCCCTGACCAACAGTTATTGCTGTGAGGGCAAGATGAAACTAGAGAGCAACTCTCTCCTTCATAAGATACTCTAAACGAGGATGAATGCTGCAGAGCGATCTAACTGAGGTCGATTCTGAACAAACTTAAAAAAAAACAAAAGTAATGCATACGAGTGTGTGTGTATATATATATGTGTGTGTATATATATATATATAATATAAT
>JAJOZX010001638.1:47500-105000 GCA_023014485.1 Bathynomus jamesi
AATTCATATTTTTCTATTTCTACAAACCATAATTCATATTTTTCTCTTTCTACAGGCCATAATGTCTGTAAGCAAGGAAGAACGAATCCAGATAATTTTACTCATAGGAAATTGGAGTCAAAGAGAGGCCGCTGCTGAATTTAACAGACTGCATCCAGACCGCGAGCCAATAACACAGAGTTGTGTTAGCAGACTTGTTGCACTCTTTGACTCCGATTTCCTATGAGTAGAATTATCTGGATTCGTTCTTCCTTGCTCACAGACATTATGGGGTGTAGAAAGAGAAAAATATGAATTATGGTTTGTAGAAATAGAAAAATATGAATTTCTCCTATGATGCCGGACTTATGGGACACCCTGTATATATATATATAATTATATATATATATATATATATATATATATACATTTCCTTTCAACCTTTCAAATGTTCCGCGTCATGATTCCTCATTTCACGAAGGTCAAGCTTGTCACCCCTCCTCTCGAGTTGGCATGGTGAAGTAGTGAGTTGGTTTCTCGTACTCTCCACCTCACATAGCCAGGTACGCCCGGCTCATCGGGGATTGTTCTGAGCCAGGCGTCTAGTCTTCTTTTGAAGCTGTCCACTGTAACCCCACTCGTGTTCCTTAGGTCTTTGGGCAGCTGATTAAACAGTTTTGGTCCTCTCACAACAAAACTATTTTCTTTCAGGGTTAAGGATGTTCCCTGTCTAGCCTTTAATTTGGGAACACGACACAGTCTTCCTTTTCTACTTTCCACCGTTGTTTGGGGAGTTTCAGGGTTCAGAGTAAGATTAGGGACTAGTTTCTTAATTATTTTCCAAGTGTAAATAATGGTGTATCTCTATCACCTCCTTTCCAGTGAATATAGGTTTAATTCGCGTTACCTTTCCCGGTAATTTAGTTCTTTGCACCCCTTGATCTTGGCTGTGAAGCTTCTCTAAATCCCTTCTAGTTATCTAATGTCTTCTTTTTTATATAGGCATGTTAGGACCGAGCAGTATTCCAATTTAGGTATGATCAGTGTTTTCAGTAGAGGAATCATTATATTCCTATCCCTTCGTTTAAAGGTTTTCAGTATCTGCCCAGTTACTCTCTTTGCTTTTTTTGCTGTTTATTTATATATATATATATATATATATATATATATATATATATATATATATATATATATATATATATATATATATACTGCAAATAAACGCGCAGTATAATTAATGTAAAGAACGACGCTGATGTAGAAGAGCGTTCTTTCTCCTCTTCTTGTGCGGTCGCTCTTCAACACAAGCGTCGTTCTTTACACACACACACACACATATATATATATATATAAACAGATCTTCCTAAGGCTTCTAAGTCCTGCAGGTTTCTGTTTACTCACTTCTGTATAAATTCTTACTCTTTACAGCTGTATTTATTTAAAAACTTAATTTAGATGCGTTTCTTTTGCGAGAAATGGGTCATCAATTTACTCGTGAGAATCTCTTTTTGTTTTAAGCTTATTTCAAAATAAAAAGAGGATGAGAAACAATTATGTTTTTTAATATATATATATATATATATATATATATATATATATATATATATATATTTTTTTTTTTTATTTTATATATATATATATATAAAATGTAAACCTACAAGGAAAAAGAAGAATGATTCCAAGTTCTTTCGTGTGTTCAGAAGTACACCTCGTCAGGGAATGACGAGGTGTACTTCTGAACACACGAAAGGCCTTGGAATCATTTTTCTTTTTCCTTGTGGGTTTATATCATTCATTCATTTCACGTGTTTAATTGTGAAAGTCATCCATCCATATATATATATATATATATATATATATATAACGTAAAGAACGACGCTTGTATAGAAGAACATTCCGCGCAAGATGAGGAGGGAGAACGAACAAATGAAAAAATGAGGTAACCACCCTGGAATCGAACCCGGGATCTTCCGATTGCCGGTCAGATATGATAACCACTACACCATGGGCCTCACTCGATCAGAAGTCGTAATTCTCCTACATACGCGCAGAAACCAATGCCCCGATGGGGCACCTCCCGCATGCCGCACATATATATACATTTCAACTGCAAACAACACACAGTATAATTAACGTAAAGAACGACGCTTGTATAGAAGAACATTCCGCGCAAGACGAGGAGGGAGAACGAACAAATGAAAAAATGAGGTAACCACCCGGGAATCGAACCCGGGATCTTCCGATTGCCGGTCAGATATGATAACCACTACACCATGGGCCTCACCGCGGCATGCGGGAGGTGCCCCCTCGGGGCATTGGTTTCTGCGCGTATGTAGGAGAATTACAACTTCTGATCGAGTGAGGCCCATGGTGTAGTGGTTATCATATCTGACCGGCAATCGGAAAATCCCGGGTTCGATTCCCGGGTGGTTACCTCATTTTTTCATTTGTTCGTTCTCCCTCCTCATCTTGCGCGGGATGTTCTTCTATACAAGCGTCGTTCTTTACGTTAATTATACTGTGTGTTGTTTGCAGTTGAAATGTGTATACAGTATATATATATATATATATATTTTTTTTTTTTTTCAGTGTTGACTATAACATATTAGTTTTTTCTTTTAGGTAGGGGATGGCTGCGAAATTAACAATAGACGAGAGGGTGAGCTTGGTTTTAATGTATGGAATACCAGGTACTACAATTTGATGAAACGGTACAGATTTTAAATTCTGTACCGATTCATCGATTTGTAGTAACTGGAATTTCAGGTATTAAAACATTAAAACCAAGCTCACCCTCTCGTCTATTGTTAATTTTGCAGCCATTCCCTACCTAAAAGAAAAAACTATGTTATATTCAACACTGAAAATTCCCATGATGCGCGACTTTTGCGCCACCAGGACAAGGGGGGGGGCACAAGAGAAGACCAGGAACAAGCAAAAATGTTGATGGCTCTCACAAACGAGTTTATGCTGACACAGGAAATAACAGAAAATACCAGAAAAAATAACTGCCTAGATCTGGTATTCACGAATAACACGAACTTCACTGCTGATATAAAAATAACCCCAACCATTATCTCGGACCACAACTTAATCGAGATATCAACAAATATGGCGACAACATTAAAAGACAATACACGTAGTGAAGAAAGAAGCAAATTTGGTGCCTTTAACTTAAACTCCAAGACTATAAATTGGGACGCAATCAGACCACATATGGCCCAAATAGAGTGGAGAACAGTTTTCGAGAATAAAACAACTGAAGAAATGCTAACAACCTTGGAAGAAAAGACGCTGAGAATTTAAAAAAAATTATGCTGCGAAATCACAGCCAAAAGGAAAGAGGAACTGGCTAGACAGGCAAAAGAGAAGAATATTCAGCAAAAGAAAGAGAGTGGAGGCGAAGTTAGCCAACTGCGGAGATAACAATGTCAAGAAAGTAATACAAGAAAAACTAGAGGGTATCGATAGGGAAATACAAACCCTGACCATATAGAGAGGGAAGAGGAAAAGGCGGTAGAAGTAATAAAGGAAAATCCAAAATACTTCTATACCTATGCGAAAAGGAAAACAAAAACGCGCGCCGTTATTGGGCCCTTAAGGAAGAGAAATAATGAACTAACCGACGATCTAAAAGAAATATCTGAAAAATTGAGAGCCCAGTATGAGTCAGTCTTCAGTACCCCAAAAAGTGACAAAGCGATACCTGACATAGATGCATTCTTTGAAGAGAAATTGCAAGGAGAGTGTATAACAGACTTTGATTTTATCTCAGATGTAACGAGAGCAAGAGGACAAATAAAACCACATTCAGCTGCAGGTCCAGACAAATGGAACACATTATTGATTAAAAACTGCAAAAATGAAATAGCTACGCCCTTATACTGAAGATGGAGAAGATCCCTAGACACGGGAAATACCAAGCATTCTGAAAAGAGCAAACACTGTCCCTGTATATAAAGGAGGGGATAGATCTCAAGCATTGTCATTGACGTCCAGCTCAGTAGTATGCCCGAAAAAAGGGAGAGTGCAAATCAATTGCTATGCAAGATGATCAATGATGCAGTGGGGGAAGAGGGGGAGAGTGGTAATGGGGGTGTATTCAAGAAAGGGGGGTATCTTCCAAGATGCATAAAAGGGGGAGAGGGGGTTTGGCCCGGGGAATGATCTCCCCCCAAAGGGGTAACCTAACCTATCCTGACCTAAGAAGGTGACCTAAGAGAGAGATGTTCACGCAGGCATGTCTCGACGCATAATGAAATTTTTATTGCCTTAGAAGGTGTAATCAGCCAGCTGACTTAGAGGAGTATATATATATATATATATATGGTAGAGTAATTGCCAGATTCCGCTATTTATTTATTTAATTAATGGTCCGCCAGGAAACTGTATATATATATATATATATATTAAAGGAGAGATGTTCGCACTGCCACGGCTCATAACATAATGAAGCTCAGCCAGGAGAGCGTGCAAGAATGTAGAGACAACCTCTACCAGCCAGTTGGCAGCGCCACCAGTGGTAGGGAAGATGGTAATACATATATTAAAGGAGAGATGTTCTCACTGCCACGTCTCATAACATAATGAATTTCTTTACAGCATCAGTTGGCTTAAAAGGCGTAATTATTATTTTTGGGGTTGTTTAACCTCCTTCGCAACATCTAAGGTCATATGACGGAGGGGACCTACAGCTTTACGTAGGATCCGAACCACGGGTCGCTACATAATCTGGGCGCGGAGGACGGTCTCCCATCCAACTACTACCCAGACCTAATGTCGCTTAACTTCGTTGATCTCTGGGGAGCGGTGTTACGACATTGGCCACGACGTAGCCCAGAGAAACGTAATCTTGGCGGTGTATACATATATATATTAATGTACAATAATATAGAGCCAGCCAGTTGGCTTGCTTAAATACATATATTTATTTACACACAAGCATCAAAAATAATAATATTTACCTTGAATATCGCTTTGTATTTTCGCGCCTGAAACACTCAGAAAAGGAAATACCATTTATATATTTCCTTCGTAAACAAATAATCTCCAAATATTTATCAATGTCGCCAAGTAATTGACTTACAACATCCAAAATATTACTCTACTCTTTCAATTAAAACAAATTTTCACCTTAATATACAAAATGAAATCAAATAATGTTAATATAATTTGGAGAAGACATAGTGTTTATAAGCACACATGCATCAAAATAATAATATTTACCTTGAATATCGCTTTATATATTCGCGCTTGAATCACTCAGAAAAGAAAATCTATTCACATGCTTCCTTCGTATATAACTATTTATATATTTAAATTAAATACACTTCGTATTCAGTATAACTATTTATATATTCAATGCACTTCGTATATAACTATTTATAAGGGGTGGCAAACAATGATTGCCCCCCCACTGCAGAGATGAAACTAATAGAGGTACGAAAAACTGATTGTTGCATCTTTTAGACAATTTAATTCTGCGTCTAGACAAAACCACTCAATATTTTTAACATTTTATTAATACCATTCAACACTTCAAAATTTACACATAATTCTTGTAACAACACATTTTAATTAACACATTTTTACATAATATCGGCTTAATGCATTGCCCCGTAGTATATATATATATATATACACAGTATATATATACTGTATATATATATATATATATATATATATATACATGCTCTATGCAATACGCGTTTCATTTACAAAGGGGAATCTGCGGACTACCTCACTAAACATGAGGTTATCATTAGCCTCATAATCACACAAATCTAGCATTTTTATGAAGTCTGAATAGCTGTTCCCGCGAGCTAGAAATGAAATAAAGCAGAGGCAATGGTGTCCACACATATTTGAGAAACGCGATTGATATCTTTGCGGGTTCCATACAACTCTTTGTACATGTAGCTTTTTTATAAAATCCATAATTACGGGGTCAAGCCACAATTGCATTGCTAGAGGATCATAACAGACACATTCTCTATTTCTAACAAATATCATGAACCAGTGGCTACCCAGGCTACCCAGTGGGACCGTGTTTACTATAAAGGTAAACGCGACATTTTTTTTTGTAATCGGGTTTCAATTTTTCATTTTTCGCATAAGTCCCGTTGAGTATGTTTCGTGTGAAACACTCCTGCTTCATAACTGCGCGTGTCGTCTTTCCATCCATTATTTTAAAAAATCGCCAGATATACTTCTGAAGCGATCAATCTTGATGACGCTCTGACTTTCTAAGTAAAACAGTACACTTATAGGGTTGGCTCAAATCTTACCCCGAGACTACCGTGTGTCTGGTGATTTAGATGCGTGGTCACGCTTGCACACTGGTCAGCTGACAGTTCAAATACGTACAATGCACTTCCATTTATAAACTCATCTAAGTGACATCTGAGCCAAAAAAATCACAACCATTAATATCGCGGGATAGATTATGGTACGCGCGTGAACATAACAAAAACTCTGATCCTGTAGAATATCTCACTTCCAAACCACCATCAACAGACACGCCGTTAATATGTAAATTTATGCTCTTCAAGCCGAAATTTTGGAATTTGAAGACGGATTTCTTATAGTCGCCGACCATGGATTTATGGTCGAGCAAGCCAATAAGAACAGGCTGTTCGAGAACACCCAAGGCTACATTTTCTATCTGCTTGGTGGTTGCACCTGCCGTGACGGTATGCGTTTTTAAAATCACCCGCCTCATCGGGTATTTAGATGTATCTTTCAGCAAGCGCTTTTCAATTTCCATCTGCCTCGTAGTAGCTAGCTTCACGCGACGAACTCTAATATACGTATCTAAAATCTGTACAACAGGTTTGGCAGATTGTTCGCTACCCTCATCCAGATTTAAACATATCTCGGGGGCTGTACGTGTAATTTTAATCCACATTTCAACGCCATCCAAAAGCAGCTTATCTTGCGAAAAAAAATCCGACTGTAGTTTCGCTAAGCAATCATATATTTTCTTTTTAGAATTTTTAAATTTATAATACCCCTGAGCAGCCAAAGGTGTCTCTTTTGCATCTCTTGTAAAATTTAAGACAGTTTCTAAATAGGCTCTATAGTGATGATGGCTAGCTCCAGGTGATACGTTAGTTTGATTTAGGTACACATCACACGGACTTATCGGCGTGTGTAGGAAGTTGTTTTCAGGGTATACAGCGTAACCCTCTTCACAATCTGTACCGTCCGAATGCGCAATTCTTAGTTTAGTGTAAAGAAATACGTTGGAAGGGTCGAAAAAATGACTACCTGACGAAAAAATCACGAACTCTATAGGTGCCGTCGTTGAACCAATAGCGTTGAGAGGATGAATTGTGACGAATTTACCTTATATTAGTTTTTAAAAAATAAGTCCACGACCGGTTTCATATACTTAGTACATTTCTTTGAAGTCCCTTCTCCGCTTTACACTACGATTTGTCTGCTTAGCTTTCCTTTTTTTTCCTCGTCGTACAGTGCGTTTTCTTCCTCTTTTAGATACCTTTTGTTCTTTCTTTCTTCCTCCGCCCCACATTTTTCTCTTCGTATCTTCGACGATTTCATCTCGTATACGTCGTAAGTGTTTTCTGAGAGATTCTTTAGGTTTGCTGTCTGACATTATATCTTCAAATGTGTTAAGTCCTGATTGTAGGGCCTTCTTTACAAGATATTTGGCACCACTTTTCAGTAAGGGCACAGCTGTGCGTAGTATAGCTGAAAAAATTGATCCGATCCCACTTCCACGTTGGTACCTCACCCCACGGTAGACGGTAAATGGCCTATGTGTCATTGTGCCGCAACACTCCAGAAGTGTAGCTTCACGGATAAGCTCTCGTAGCCGAATGGAAACTTTTCCCCTCAATCGTTCTTATATCATATATATTGAGATGCTAGTTAATAGGTTAGGTGCAACTTTGACATAATGAGGTTTATCATATGTAATGTTTAAGCCCTTGCCTCTATGATCAGGGATGTGCACAATGCGTAACAAACGCGCCTGAGTATCCAAGAAATTGGTGGTCCACGATATCACTGTAAACATAACATGCTCGGGGCAGGGGGTCCCGAGGCTAATTTCGACAAATTTAGTTGGTACAATAAGCTGGACGATTCGTGCTGTAACCCACGAAAAGTGTCTCTCTCTGGAAGGCCTCGCCGTATCTGTCCGCAGGCATAATTTGGAACAGTTCATTGTCCTTAATATTTCTACTAATCGTTGATTTAGCCTCAAAGTATGGGCAGGCGTGTCTATGTTTACGACTTCAAAAAGTAAATTGGCGGTGAGGTATGACCTTTCAAGACTCTTATTTAAAGCCGTCGCAATATCCGAGGCTGTGTCATAATGACCAGGCCTGGTGCTACTTCTGTACTATAGTACTGTCTCGCCGAACCAGACTGGACGTATAGTATCATCTAAAGTTATGCCTAATTTTTCACACTCATCGGTTCTTCTAAGAACCAGAAAAACATCCTGTTGAAAAACTTGGTGGTCAGCTGAAATTCGTACAGACTGACCTCGTATGAGCTACTCCCCACTTCGATAGGTCCATACAATTCTGTTATAAAGCTGGACAGGGTGTTGTCAGGATGCGCGTCCAAAGAGGCAGAAGGGGGCAGCATGACGTAGAAGTGGTTAGGCGTCATCTTGTATACTACTTAAGTTTCATTATTGCTTGAGCTTTTATATAGGAATTGAAGCTTTCAGGGTACCATAGCCACTTCACCAGATACATATTTCTCTTCCCTGTACCTTTACAGCCTAAAATTTTCTAAATTTTTAACGCTTTTTTACCTAAATTAAATACCACTTTCTGCATCTTCTCGCCATAAAAGCCGCCCTCAACTTCTTCGCCATTCAAATCTTCAACGTAATACAGCATCACATCGGGTTTAAGCCTCATAGATCGAACTTTAAAAATCTCCTGAGTCCACTCTTGATCAAAACCTTTCGCGAACTTATTTCCCGTTCGTGACACCCTTACATAATCACTGATTTTGAAACGACCAGGACGTGGCGGTGCTGTACAGTTATCAGGCTCTATATGGTGGTCTCTCTTTAAAATCTCATTAGGAGATGTACCAATCATGCGATGCTGACCGATTGTAGGATAAAACCAGAGGCTCCAGAATGTCTATATATCGGTATGTGTTTTTATGTGTGAAATAACGATGCATACGTTCCTTTATGGTACGCTGAACTCTTTCGGCTAGAGATGCCTTATGTATAGAATTGGACGTGTAATAACTGATGTTAAACTCCGTCAACATGTTCTGGAAAGTTCGGCCTATAAACTCTTCTCAAATCTGTACAAGAATAGCTAAGAATCCTGTTTTCTTTAACATCAGCGCTTTGGTCGCTTTAGCCACTGATTCAGGCGATTTGTTCTTAAGTGGGACTAGCCACAAGTATCTACCGAACCCGTCTATTTTCAACAAAATATATCTATGCCCTTCATTACACAATGAATACCTCTGCATTTCTGTTAAATCCGCCTGCCAAATAGAATCAACCGCGGCTGCTAAAGTCTTAGTAGTTTTTAAACCTTCTTCTCACGGGTTTATGTAGTGTATAAGCATCCTGTTCACGCAAAAAACTCTCAACATCTTTTTTCTCTACTCCCTCACCATATACCCCCTTGTACAATCTATTAAGACCACCGTAGGATGCTGGATTAGAAATGTCATAACTTTTTCTTAATATGTTAGCCATTTACATATGTTAGAGGCGCGCGGGTAGGATAGTCCGTTGGTGGATGGTCTCTTCTTCTTCAGATATGCTACCGATGGAGGTGAAGGTGTGTTCAGTTGTGGTACCTGCGCTACTTCCTCCAAGTCTTTCAGCCTGTTCTGGTTCCTATCAACGTTTTTGGAATGTTTATTTGCTGTAGTCTAGTTTGAATAGGCTCCCATCCTGTTGGTGAAGGTCTATCCCACTTTCTCACCAAATGTATAATGGGGTCCTCACTCAATAGATTGTAAAGACTTATTCCTTTATTCCTCAATGTATGAGGTAGACTACTTTTTAATACATGCTCGATGTGTTATTTGCCTGCTCATCTCTAACTTCGGCTCCAAGCCGACATCATCATCATCAGTGCTATGTCTGATAACTATGGGGACCTAGGTCGGTTTCTCATAATCTTCGAGCTCTTGAAGAAATTTATGTAGAGCTTCTTGATATAAAATTCTTTTCTCGTCAGGGGGCTTCTCAGTTTAGTAGATTCAGCAATTCATTCTCCATTCTTTTAAGCCTATTTTTTCCGAGATCTAGTGGTGATTCCTTGTATTTTGTGACGAAGCATACACCTCGTGGGGAAGCACGCCCACTTTCTTCATTATATTATACTAGACAATAAAGGCGCCAAAACTGAAAACAAGTTGGGGAGAAACGAGCCACCTCTTTGCACAATAATTCGTTTTTTCTTTCCCACACTTTGCTTTTTACGAGCGAGTGCACGTATTATGCTCTTCTAACGACGTAAGCTCCCCTTCTAAGGGGGTTTCATTGGTACATTGCATTTTATAACGTCAACCCTTTCATACCTGATTTTCGTTTACTTTTCATGCCACAAAAAACATTTGTGTTGTATCTCCAGAATTACTAAAATCTCATAAAATTTGATGGTCTCATTTGCGCCCATACGCCATGAAAGGGTTAAGGCAGATTTCACAGACGCATTTTAAAAAGTCTGAGTCAATATTTTTAACAAACAGGCGCTGGAAAGTGCGTGGCAGTCGTTGGTAGATCTTTATTAATTCACGATATTTCTTTAACCTCCTTGTCATTCTGGGATGGATATCGTTTCAGCCTCGTTCGGGAATATATTCGTTCTTAGAAGCCCCCTAAACGTGTTTCGAGGGTGAAGGTCACAAACCAAATAGCCGTAACGTTGACTTGTAACTTCTTTATAAACTTCCAAAAACTCCTTACACTGATTCGGGAACATTTGATTGGCTAATACCCCAGTTTGTGCCATATATCTACGCTGTGCGAATAAGATTAGATATTGCGTATTTGGCGATACATCACGCATGTGTCTATTCTTGAAAAACAGGTTTTGATTGATGAAGAACACGCTTATGTTAAGATGATGGGAGAATACTGTAAATGTTTCGGCAAACGTTTTGTCCATTTCTAATATGAGATCGTCAATTATAATAACCGTGTGTTCATCACCCTTTATAGAACTAACATCATAAACACCTCTGTGGAACAAAATGCCATCTTGGTAATCATTGCATACGGCTTGGTATGTCGCATTAACACCATATGACTTTGCGTACAAAATTTGAGAACAGTTCGTCCCTATCTTTAATGATTTTAAACATAAACACGGTTTTGTCACAGCCTGTAGGACCGGATATAATGCATGTAGAAGGACTTGTGAACCTGATTTTTTCTACAGAATCCATCTCTAACACGACACACTCCTAAGTGGAGCCTTTACAAAATATAACAAAATTTTAAGTGTTGCTCCTTATATTCTTGTTTTTCTTCTTCCCCAGAACGGTGAATGACGAGGTATAGCAGCATGTCCCTACCATCGATATTGCTGGCGACGATAGTGTGGTTACAGACAAACGCAGCATCCCCCTCGTCAACTCCAGAAGAAGAAAGCGGGTGCATGAAACATCTCCCCTGACAAAGCGCTTAAAGGCATCAGTCACAGTAATAGAACCGCAACCCTCCACTTCTTACGACACGACTCCTCCTTCAGCACCATCTAAAAAATAAAGTTGTACCGACTTACACCCATTCGTCCGTGCCCTCCACCTTATCAGCAACGCCTGTAGGCACCGGTATATCATTCGAACTGCTACGCAACGTTACCATCACCCCAGCCCTGACTAGAAACCGGTACGTAGTCAGGATCAACCCCCTAGTCATGTATAGTGACGGCATTGAACACGGACTGCGACGCATGGTTGAACGTACTGTGGAGTTTGCCCTTCAGAGCAGTGATGGGCGTGAAGTCAGGACGCGTCTGGCGCTCGGCTTCGGGTCAGCTGATACCGATCGAGACGATTTTTGGGCAGTAATACTACATTACTACAGGCATCTAGCCGAGGTAGATGTAGAGTATATCTTGGGGCGTATAATGCAGGCCGCTCAAAGCGGTACTGAGCTTAATTTGGAGAATTTTACGATTGATATAGACCATGTCTACCGACCTGTAGGCGACAGCGCAACGCCTTATACCCTTAACTTCAATTCTCAGGCTATTTACAGACGTCACATAAACTCTGAGCGTGGTTGTGGATTTATAGCCGTAATCCTGCCTCATATATTGGCCGTATTAAATACGAGGTCCAGACAAATTTGGTTGCCGACGGTAGTGGAGTGTGCACGTAAACTGGCTGCAGACTGTAAACTTGATTTTAACTGTAATATGGGTCCTGAAGAGCTGCGAAGGGCAGAACAGGTAATGGGTGTACGTATAGTTCTGTTTGGATTGGATGATAACCGTAGGACTGTGTATGTTTTTAAAAGCGGTGTGAGAGAACGTACAAAGCCCCTACTTATTTTAGGCTTGTCTGGGGCAACGTCTACCCATCCGTAATATAAGGGCTCTCTACGCTAGTTATGATAAAAGTCGAAAATATGAAAAACATCACGATTTGTGTAAGGGTTGTCTCGAGTTTAGGAATGATCTGTTGAAGCATTGTAAGGAGTGTCATATGGTTTACGACCAGTGTAAGAATCCCAGGTGTGAAAGTCGGGTAATTAAAACTGAGAAGCGCGACTGTAATGTATGTAAGTGCATGTTTTTCAACAACATTGTTTTGCTCACCATAAATCAAATGGCACGTGCAGGAAAATGAGGATTTGTGAGTGTGGAATGTTTCATACAATGGACAGTTGGCGGAAGTTTGAGCACAAATGCGATGAAATTCACTGTTCTACATGTCATGAAAAATATAAGGCGGACGGTGTAAAGCATGTATGTTATATGAAAGATGCTAAACCTAAAAATAAACCATATATAACCGTGTATTATGACATAGAGACTTACACAAACCCCGAAACAAAAGAGATTATCCCACATTTACCCGTAAGTCAGACTATTTGTGACGAGTGCATGAACATTGAATGTGATGACTGCCCCAAATGTGGTAAGCGAACTATATTGTCAAGCTGGCGGATCAGTTAAAAAAAATGACTATATTCTTGCCGACAACGCCTCAAAATTTGACACAGTTCCTTTATAAGGCGCTGCTTGAGCACGAATTATTAGAGATATTTACGGGTGAACCCCTGAAAAGAGGGAACAAAGTTATACAGATGTAGATAAGGGGAAATGTACAGTTTAAAGACACCCTACTGTTCACACCTTGTAAATTAGCTAAGCTACCCAAGGTGATGGGCGTAGGCGCAGAAATATCAAAAGGGTACTTCCCTTACACATTCCTGACTCAAGACACTTTAAATTATGTCGGACCCCCCACCCCCACCCCAAACACTATTGTAACTATGAATGTATGAGTACAAGTGAACGTTAAGATTTTGACCGCTACCACAGCAGCTTTAATGAAAATAACCCTTACAATATAGCGTATGAGAATGAATGTTATTGTGTGAATGACGTACGTGTATTTTGAGTATGCTTTCAAGCCTTTAGAAGTGTTTACATAACCCGTTTCAACTGTGATCCGCTACAAGCCACAACCACGATCGCCTCATTATGTTTTACTGTATTCAAGAATAACTTCATGCCTAAAGATACGTTGGCCGTCATTCCTCGAAACGCCCCGCGCAGTTATGGTATAAAGCTATTTACTGGCTCACATATATACAACAGCAGACAGGTGTATATGTGAAACACGCTCGCAACACGGGGGTAAGTTGTCATTAAGATCAATGGCCGTATTTTTTGGGTGGATGGCTTAAGTGAGAACCCAACTACTGGTGAGAAAACGGTGTACTCCTTTAATGGTTGCTGCTAGCATGGATGTCCACGTCCTGAGTGTGCCGTCACAGGTGATCTCCATGGAAGATCCCCTGCCGACAGCCTCACATGGACCCGTACCCGCGACCAGCTTATAATTTCACAGTTCACTCACAAGGTTTTGTGGGAGCATGAATATGATGCCTGGATGGAAACCGATGAGCAGTATCGTGAAGAAATAAGGGCCATCAAACGTACAATGGTGGTGGAGCCCCTCAAATGCAGTGACAGCTTGTTTGGAGGACGTACACACCCTTTCAAACTTTACTTTCCGCCTACGGACAGGGTGAAGGTTCACTACTACGATTTCTGCTCATTATATCCTTACGTGATGA
Source organism: Bathynomus jamesi (assembly GCA_023014485.1). Taxonomy (NCBI): domain Eukaryota; kingdom Metazoa; phylum Arthropoda; class Malacostraca; order Isopoda; family Cirolanidae; genus Bathynomus; species Bathynomus jamesi. Next base: position 61,761 of record JAJOZX010001638.1, read on the forward strand.
AGAACAATCCGTACCCCGTAGGTGAAAAACTAGTTGGCCCCGCCATGCCTACCATCAAGGAGTTCTCAGCTAACTTGAGTGAGCGGTACTTTGGGATTTCTTTCGTAGATGTCCTCCCCCTTCGCGATTTATGGATGCCGATCTTGCCTGTTGTTATAGACCACAAACTCATGTTCCCTCTGTGTGTGAAGTGCGCAGAGGAGAATAATGGGCACTGTAATCATAAGACTAACCAGAGGAAGATCAGAGGCGTATATACAAGTCCTGAACTGTCCCTGGCCCTCCGCCAGAATACTGACTACTGAAGATATATGAAGTGTGGAGGTTTCAGAAGCTACCCAACCTTTTCACACCATATATAAATACTTTTTGAAGGATAAAGTAGAAGCATCAGGATACCGACGAGGAGTTCAGTCCGAAGATGAGAAAATGGCGTATATTCACCGCTACTATGATCGTGAAGGGATACAGCTTGACCGTGCCCAAATTGTGAGGAACCCTAGCAACAGCTTTAGTGCAAAGTTGTGCCTAAATAGTCTTTGGGGTAAGTTTTCCCAGAATACAGACAACGGGAATGTACATTTAGTTCAAAGTTATAGTGAAGTCTGGAATTACGCAAACGCCAACGATAAAGAAGTTATGGAAATCGTGAATGTAGGTAATACGTACATAATAAGGTACAACCAGACCGAATTGGCTACAGATACATCACGTGTCACAAACATACCTGTAGCCAGTTTCACAACAGCCTACGCACGTATCAAGCTGTGGCATCTGTTGCATTCTCTCCGACAACGGGTTCTGTACGCTGATACAGATAGTGTAATATTCACGGAGAGGGCAGGTGAATATATGCCTCCTATTGGAGAATTCCTTGGAGAGTTGACTGATGAGATTAAAGATGAGTATGGAGACATCGCATACGTCGACTCTTTTGTTTCAACAAGTCCAAAAACTTGCGGTGTACGCTTGAGGGTGGGGGCTGAGTACAAGTACCTCGTGAAAGCTAAAGGTATCGCGCTTAACATGCCAACCGCCAGATCGTTAACTTTGAATCGCTCAAAGATCTAAAGAGCTTGGAAGACGATGGTAATGACCAACCACCCCGCCTGGTTGTAGAGGCACATAACTTCAGAGCACAGAAATTAAGGGACGTGAAGGAACTTAGGGACACGAAGGTCTGTCGTAACACCTACAGGAAACGACACCAGGTGCCTGGCACCTACGACATTGTTCCCTTTGGGTACCATGGTCCTTGAATGTTTTGTTTTATATATATATATATAATCATGCGGGTTGCTTTAAAGAGCTTCAATTTAATATTTAGGAGAAATCCAATGACAAGGAGAAATGTAAATGCCATGAAAAGTCTTCTTTAATGCGCAACGTTTCGAGCAATACGCTCATCTTCAGGCTGTTTAATAACAATGTGAAATTAAAATCAATATTGAATGAAAAACAAGACAGAAAATTTCTATAACCTATTCATAAAGGCAAATTTTAAAAGACTGAGAAAAGAGGGTTAAATTCTAAGTTATACAGATTTACATATAAAAATTAAGAAGCTATTTTTAAATACATATAGTAAATGTGAAATTAATACACTGGAAAAATTAACAATAGTACACTGGAATAATGAAACTAACTAACCTTTCACTGCAATTTCCGAGGCTAACTGATTTAAGCAGAGGCAAGACGGGAAAACAAGAGATGGCGAGGGCGATTGGGGAAGGGGGGATTATAAGGAATTGGGGAAGGAGGAGGGATTATAGCAAATTTAGGGGGACGGCTGATGAGTCAACATTTAGAGTAGGGGACAATGTTTTAATGAAAAGCGATTCTAAAATTCTTAGTGACTTGGGACAAGTATTACAACCAAGAATTTTAAAATTGTCTAAAGTGACATCAGTTTTACATTTTATACTGTGTTCCCGAATACTCGAAACTTCTTTAGTTTTTACATTGGCAGCACTGTTCGCTCTCTCAGGGCTAGATTTTATTCGCATATGGGAATAAGTGGCCGAACAGGTAAAATTTTAAAAACTAAAGAAGTTTCGAGTATTCGGGAACACAGTATAAAATGTAAAACTGATGTCACCTTAGACAATTTTAAAATTCTTGGTTGTAATACTTGTCCCAACTCACTAAGAATTTTAGAATCGCTTTTCATTAAAACATTGTCCCCTACTCTAAATGTTGACTCATCAGCCGTCCCCCTAAATTTGCTATAATCCCTCCTCCTTCCCCAATTCCTTATAATCCCCCTTCCCCAATCGCCCTCGCCATCTCTTGTTTTCCCGTCTTGCCTCTGCTTAAATCAGTTAGCCTCGGAAATTGCAGTGAAAGGTTAGTTAGTTTCATTATTCCAGTGTACTATTGTTAATTTTTCCAGTGTATTAATTTCACATTTACTATATGTATTTAAAAATAGCTTCTTAATTTTTATATGTAAATCTGTATAACTTAGAATTTAACCCTCTTTTCTCAGTCTTTTAAAATTTGCCTTTATGAATAGGTTATAGAAATTTTCTGTCTTGTTTTTCATTCAATATTGATTTTAATTTCACATTGTTATTAAACAGCCTGAAGATGAGCGTATTGCTCGAAACGTTGCGCATTAAAGAAGACTTTTCATGGCATTTACATTTCTCCTTGTCATTGGATTTCTCCTAAATTATATATATATATATATATATATATATATATATATATATATGTGTGTGTGTGTGTGTGTGTGCCTAGTGTTGACGTTTATTTATTTATTACATGTATTTGAATATATGCCATGAATTAGAAACTATTTACTTGTTCCCGAAATGTTTATTTATTTAAAATAGAACACGTTTTAATTAGGGTTTCATTTTTTCCTTTGTGTGTGTGTGTACAAAAAATTCTAAGCTCTACCCACTGTATCACCAATCAAAGGGGTCACGTGACTCCTGCTCCTAGCTGGTCATATCTCTGCCCCTGCGTGGTCAGTTCACCTCAACAAGCCCTGGATCTCAAAGGTATATTTTGAAGAATTCTCGCGTAGACAGAAAATAGTGATGGCTACCTTTGATATTGCGTGCTCAACATTCATGAAGTGGTACTCGATAAAGTCTACAGATGTGGTGAATACTCAAAGAATCCCTAGTCCCTCCTTTGAGGCTTCTAAGGCCATACTGAACCGTGCGAAGCGTGAGGAGCAAGAGGTTCAAATACTCTACGGATATTCTGGCGTGAACATTGCGGGTTTTTGTGGCACAAACGATGTAATGGACTACGTCGTAGGACTAAACTGCGTAAAGGCTCACATATACCGCGAAGTGAAAGAAACAACACGTGCAGAAGAGAAGCAGCGGTTGTGGGTAGTGAACCTTGATGATTGGTGTAACAAGCAGTATTATGTCATGTTACATCATACCGAGTGCGCATACCCTGCGACTGAGAATATAAATCTTTTGCTTATGGACAACCTGAAAATTTTTATCATTACGTTCATGTATATCAGATGAGGTTCGCAGTGAGGTTGTGGCTAAAGGCTTGTGCGCGTTTTTAATAGAGTTTAGGGATGAGTATCGCTTGTTAAGCAAAAAGGATAAATATCGACACATGTTTCTCTCAAACAGAGCGCCGGAGTGTTAATGTGTGGATAAAATGAAGGAATATATATGATCCCGATAAAACATTAAAGTCGATATTACTTCATGTCTCGGAAAAATTCTGATTGCCCGGTATAATGGGGTACAAATATTTGGTTTTTCAAGTTGGAGCAACCCCGTACACGAATGACTAACGCTTGGTATGACGCGTCCGTGTGACTCATTCCCCGACACCTCCCGCAGAGCCGAACCGCGCACCTGCGGCTCATAGTCACCTCAGAGCTTGACCCTACTGGACGTGCTCTCCTCACAATAGAAAACGATGGAGCTTCCATTGAGCAGTATCCTTCATGCCGTATATGATGTGTTAATGCGTGTGTTCAGGCGTAAAACCGGCGCTGTAAATTATGTACTTGAAACGACGTGTAGACAATCAAACTCTGGTAAACGGAATGTTATTTATTTAAGTGTTGAGGAGATGAACAGAATCTTCGTGGTGGTTGAGAAGTGGGGGGAGAATCGTTATAAAATACCTGCAGGTGTAGGTACAAAAGGAGAGCAGATTAGTGATACACCCTCATACGCCGTTATTTGTACGTTGTGTATAAAATGAGACCAACCATGTATTGAAATACGGCTGATGTGAAGGATGCAAAAGACAATAACGTTCTTTTCCCCACGCGAAACCGCTTCATTCTCGATAGAATGTTTGAAGTCGTTGGTTTCTGCAAACTAAAACCTATATTAGACGCGCATGTTTCCGATATGCTTTATTTAGACATGGTTCTCGAATACGCGTACACCGCTCTTTTCGACGGTTTCACCGAGTGTAGGGAGGAGCAAGGTGAGAATGGCCTGGAGTTGGATGCGTATTTAAAAGGCATAGACTCCGCACTTGTACAGAGCACTTGAATGGTACAGGGCTGAGCTCGCCTACACGGTTCACCCTGAAGAACTATTTCTTTATATAATGGTCATTTGCCGGCAGGATTTAGAAGATTACGACTTCAATTGCCGTTATGCGCTGTGAAGAAGAATTCACGGTTGAAAGGCTCGGATTGAAAAGAATAAACCCACATTTGGAAAGGAGTGTTTATAAACTTGAATTTAATAATGTTGTTGTGGCAAACGATGACCTCTTTGTGCGTGCTTTTGAGTGTATTCTATCCGTGTTTAAAGAGAGTGATAACTTGCCACCCAATTGTAAAGTGGGTACAAAAATAGTGTTAAACGATCTGAAAGCCCTTTATATAGAATATAGACTTCCTCTTACTTTGAGTGGTGAATTCATATAAATCGTATTTATTATGTAGTACAAAGCAATGAGGATGTAACTGTGGATTCGATTACGTGTGAGTTTAGTATTTTATTTAAGCGCTGTAGAACTTAAAAGGGCGTATATATATATATATATATATATATATATATATATATATATATATATATATATATATATATATTAACTGCAAACAACACACAGTATAATTAATGTAAAGAACGACGCTTGTATAGAAGAACGTTCCGCACAAGATGAGGAGGGAGAACGAACAAATGAAAAATGAGGTAACCACCCTGGAATCGAACCCAGATCTATACAAGCGTCGTTCTTTACATATATATATATATATATATATATATATATATATATGCTGACTGATTACACCTTCTAAGCCAACTAAGGCTGTAAAGAAATTCATTATGCGTCGAGACATGCCTGCATGAACATCTCTCTATTAGAATACCTTCTTAGGTCAGGACAGGTTAGGTTACCCCTTTGGGGGGAGGTCATTCCCCCGGATCAAACCCTCTCTCCTCCTTTATGCAACTTGGGGGCTAAACCCTCTCCCCCTTGTTCCATACGTCCATCCCCCCCATTACCCCTACCCCCTGTCCCCCATTGCATCACTGATCATCTTGCATAGCAATTAATTTGCACTCTCCCTTTTTGCGGGCAAACTAGTATTTGAAAGAATAGTTAGAGAGAAAATTTATGATTTCTTGGAGACACTGGAAAGATTAAACGAAAATCAGCACGGATTCCGATCAGGAAGATCATGCCCATCACAACTTATAGAGCACTATAACAATATCCTAGATACACTGGAAGGCACTGACAACTACGATGTCATATACACGGATTTTGCTAAAACTTTTGACATATGTGATCATGGTATAATAGCAAATAAAATGAAACATATGGGAATAACAGGCAAAGTGGGAAAATGGATCTACAACTTCCTCAGATAACGTCTACAGGTCGTCAAAATTCAAGGTACGTCATCATCAGAATCAGAAGTACGCAGTTCAGTACCACAAGGGACAGTACTGGCCCCACTCTTGTTCATTATCATGCTAACAGACATAAACAGCTGAGTAAACAGCAACAGTATAGTAACATCCTTTGCAAACGATACAAAGATCAGCGATGTAAATGAAGTGGAGGCCTTGCAGAGGAACACGAACAAAATATACAAATGGTCAGAAAACAACATGACATTTAACACCGAGAAACTTCAACTCTTGAGATATGGTAGAAATGGGGAACTTAAACACGATGCATATTATGCTCCAGATAGATAGGAAATTCAGAGAAGCACGAAAGCGATCGATTTAGGGGTAATAATGACCGATGATGCGAAATTCGAAACATAAAATCAGATAGGGATAAACAAAGCAAAAAGAGTCGCGGGACAGGTACTAAGAACGTTCAAAAGAAGGGACAGGACAGTAACGATTTCCCTGCTAAAAACACTGATTATACCAAAACTTGAATACTGCTCAATCTTGACGTCCCCAAATAAAAAGGCAGAAACTAATAAACTAGAAAAAACTCAGGGACATTTCACAGTTAAGACTGATGGCTGCAAAGGAACTCAACTACTAGGAAAACTACGTAAACTAAATTTGTACTCCCTGGGAAGAAGAAGAGAGAGGTACATCATAATCTACATATGGAAAATGATCGAAAAACTGGCACCAAAACTCAAACTAAACCCAATTACCATTCAAACAAAGCTGGAAAATAGGAAAGGCAGAATGTGTAGTGTTCCCAAATTAAAGGCCCGACAAGGGACCTCTTCAACACTGAAGAAAAATAGCTTGGTTGTCAGGGGGTGAAGACTTTTTAACCAGCTTCCAAGGACCTCAGAAACGTTACAGGGTCAAAGTTGAAGTCTTCAACAGAAGACAAGATGCCTGGCTGAGAACAATACCAGATGAGCCGGGTGTATCTGGTTATGTGCGGTGGAGAGCGCAAGAAAGCAACTCTCTCCTCCACTAAGCCAGGCCTAGAGGCGGGGCCACCAGCTTGACCTTTGTGTGAAGAGAGACCAACACACGGAACAGCAACGAAGTTAACGAGGTTATATATATATATATATATATATATATATATATATATATATATAGTGATGTAGGTCACATCCGCATCCGCATCCGCATCCGCGGAACATCCGCACATTTTCTCGCATCCGCATCCGCACCCGCATCCGCACTTTGGACTGCGGATGTCGTGCGGATGTGGACCGTTGAGATAAAATGTCATTAATAAGCGGAAATTATCAAATTCTACTATATTAATAGAATTAGTTCATTGTGCGCAAAAGTGATGCAAGCGACAAGACGAGAGGCTGTTCTTGTATGAAGTTACTCTCTTGCAACCTACTTAGATCCACGTTACAAAGCTAAGTTATTTTCACCTAGTACATTAGAACGAGTTAAATCATCACTTGGCAAAGCAGTTGAAGAGCTTCAATCTCTTGAATCTGTCGCTTCGCCACCCACCAAAAGAATAAAAGTTTCAGTGACAGAACCAACACCTTCAACAAGCAAATCTATCACAGAATCTGTCTCTCAGTTTCTTGAGTCAAGCAGCAATGACGAGACCTACGCGATGTCAAAAGATGTAGTAAAAATGATCGAGAGCTATCTCCAAGAAAAACGCCTGGCTGCATGTGACAATCCTATTAGTTGGTGGAAAAATAAGCAGAATATCTATCCATACTTGAGTAAACTTGCGAGGAAACATTTAGCCTGTCCTCCAACAAACGTACCAAGCGAGAGATTATTTAGCAGTGCTGGATTAATATATGATGAAAAGAGAAACAGACTGGCAGCAGAAAAGGCAGAAAAATTAATGTTCCTTAAGCATAACCTTCCTATAATTAAGTTTGAACATTAAACGATGAACATCTTAGTTTACTTTATTTTAATTACTCATTTATAAATATGCCTAATAAAACTTTAAACTTAATATAAATAGTTATCAAGCTAATTAAAGATCTCTTTCTATAAGGGTGGAGGTTGGGGAAAGAGGTCGGTGGGGGTGCATTTGAGTTGGGTTCACGTCCCGCATCCTGGTAACACAATTATGGTTTCTAATTGTGGCTGAAACTCAACAAAATATAACGAATTTATTTACAGACGAATTCACTAATTGATTTCTATATTAGTTAGATGCTTGATATTATTTTATATGTTCAGAGAAAAGTACAGCAATTATTGTACAATTAATCAATTATACTACATTATAGCTACAGCTCTCTATATATAATAACTTATTATATACGTTAAACACAACAAATCTCGAATATATCCTAAAAAATAACGAAAATGTAGACATCCGCATCCGCATCCGCGGATGTTGAAATCAAACATCCTCATCCGCATCCGCATCCGCGGATGTGAAAAAAATGACATCCGCTACATCACTAATATATATATATATACGAGGGCCACTCAATATATTTCGCCCTATCTTTTTTTTTTTCTTTTCCAAGTTTCCTTGTAAGTTCCAGAAATTTTGTACACAAGTAGTTACATACCTATTTTACAAGTTTTTATTTTTCCACATAGTCTCCATCCTTTTCTACGGCTTTCCTCCATCTCGAAACAAGGGCCTTTATTCCTTGCTGGTAAAAGTTCGCTGGGTTCCGCTGAAGCCACCTCTTAACCTCCTCAGCAACCTCATCGTCACTGAAACTTTCTTCCACGAATAGCATCCTTCATTGGCCCAAACAAATGGAAGTCTGAAGGTGCCAGATCAGGACTGTATGGAGGGTGAAGTAACACAGTCAAGCGCATTTTTCTGATGGCCTCTCTTGTTTGCAAACTGTTATGTGGTCTTGCGTTATCGTGCAAAAGAAGGACTTCTTCCAGTTTTCTCCCGGTCGAACTCGCTTTATACATCTCTTGAGTCTCTGTAGGGTAGCAATATATGCCTCTGAGTTGGTTGTTTGTCCTTTCTTCATAATGTCCACCAGAATCACCCCTTTCATGTCCCAGAAGATGGTGGCCATAACCTTTCCTGCAGAGGGAGCCATTTTGAACTTTTTTGCGTGGGGAGTCTGCGTGATGCCACTCCATGGATTAGCGTTTTGTTTCAGGTTCAAAGTGGTGCACCTAAGTCTCATCCTCAGTCACAATTCATAAAAGGAAGTCATCCCCTTCTGTCTCGTATCGAACCAACGACTCAGAAGCAATTTCTTTTCTTAGGACTTTGTGATCTTCAGTCAGTTCGCGAGGAACAAACCGTGAACAGACGTTTGAGTAACCCAGTTGCTGAATTATCGTATTCACACTTCCTTCACTAATTACTAGCTCTAGTGATAGCTCCTTGTATGTGACGCGCCGATTTGATCGAATGATGCTGTTAGCATGTTGCACAGTGTGAGATGTCGGATTCTCTTCGGCCAAGTGATGAGTGTTGTGAAAATTGATCACGCTACTTCTTGTGAAGGTAGCCTTATCAGAAAACAACACGGAGGATAGAAAAAGAGGATCGAGAGCACACTGTTGAAGGAACCAAGTAAAAAAAGCCTCTCGTGGTGGGAAATCAGCTTCAATAACGCCTTGTACTCTCTGAATGTGATATGGGTGAAGCTGTTGTTCCCGTAAAATTCTCCACACAGTTGTGTATCTTACACCCTCTGCTGCTACTGTCTTTTGGGTGCTGACACCAGGATGTTCCTCCAAGCGATTCAGGACCCGCTCCTCCAACTCAACAGTTCTGGCGCTGATTGGTCTACCACCATCTGAAATTCGCTTGTTGAATGAGCCTGTATCACCAAGACCCTCGTCTATTCTGTGAAAGGTCTTCTTATCTGGCAGACGGCGATTCGGAAACCTTTCCGCATACAGACGTCTTGCTGCGGCCGCATTACACTCGGCAAGTCTATACATGAGATGCATGTCTGCCATTTCGCTGTTTGAATAAGCCTCCATTTTCACTTCAAATGCACACTATCACTGAATAGCACAAAAACTTTTAAGTTTTTTTTCACTGGACTGCACTTATTCACGGTAAGAAGTTACGAAAATGAACAGTGAAACACCGCGATGCACCTCTCACTGACTCAACGATATTGAAACATGTCATAGAGTGTACGAAACATTGCAATCGGCAAGGCCATACATGAACTAAGTTTCGTACACACTCACAAACATTGTCGGCAAGTAGTGTTTGTAAACAGTTTGCGGAAAGAATTGCTGGAACACAAAACGGGCTGTAACTCGGAAACAAAGCTATTTTGGGCATATATTTTTATAAACTTTTTTAATTGTTTTCAGGTCTTGAATGCATCCTGAAAGTGCGCCCCACATATTGTGGAACACCCTGTGTATATATATATATATATATATATATATATATATATATAATATATATGTGTGTGTGTGTGTGTGTGTATATATATATGCAGGTTAATCAAAAAATCTGTTTACCGTGACCATGTACATATACATAACAGGCGTGGTGCGCAGTGACTTTTGAATTACCCTGTATTATAATAATAAAATAATAATAATAATAATAATAATAATATGAAAGTTCAAAAGGTATATAATATTTGTAGATGACCTTGTATTCGTATCCAGACACTTATTTCCATATTACGAACATTATATACCACAAAGTAAAGGGTGGGGCACGGGAATCAAGTGTTTTTTGAATAGCTAGTAATCGGCCATTAGGAATGGGAGGGGCGTGCGGTAGGTAGCATTCCATTCCTGGGTTCATAGCATTTAACTTTAACTAACACTCACCTTTATCTTTCAGGTGCCATCATGGAGCAGTGGACGTTAGAACACCGCATGTTCGCGTATGATCATTTTGTTAGGAGTGGCGAGTCAGTGACAGCAGTTCAGCGTGCGTTTCGCCGCAGATTCAACATTCATCGAAATGACTCTGTTCCCGCTCGTGACACAATCTTACGTTGGGTTAACAATCTTCGAACAGGAGGCTCAATAATGAAAACAAAACCGAAGGGGCCGCAACGCACTGTGCGTACTCCAGAGAACGTTGAAAGGGTCAGACAAGCGATGTTGCAAAGCCCAGGCCGCTCTGCTCGGAGACATTCAGCTGCACTCGGAATCAGCAATCGTACTGTTAGACGGATTTTGCATGAAGAATTACATTTTCACCCATACAAGTTAGCGATGGTGCAGGAATTGAATGTAAACGATTGCCCCCAACGACTGAATTTTGCACAGGAAATGCTTGCACTTTATGAGCAGAATGAAAACATGATGGTGGTAATGAGTGATGAAGCCCATTTCCACCTTAATGGGGCCGTCAACAATCAAAACTGTCGGTATTGGGCTGCTGAAAATCCGCGACAACTCCATGAAAAACCGCTGCATAGCCCTAAGGTTACAGTTTGGTGCGCGTGGGAAAGTTTGGCGTCATCGGTCCCTATTTCTTCGAACAAAATGGGGTTACCGTTACCATAACATCTGGGCGTTACATTGAGATGGTGAACACCTTTTTCATCCCTGAGTTACGAAGAAGGCGTATTGCTCGTCGACATTTGTGGTTTCAGCAAGATGGGGCCACGCCACACACCGCCAGAGCGTCAATGGCTGTTCTTCGCCCCCTGTTTCCCAACCATCTCATTTCGAGATTTGGTGACATTGCATGGCCCCCTTGGTCCCCTGACTTGTCCACATGTGACTTCTTTCTATGGGGTACCTCAAGTCACGTGTCTACGAGGACAAGCCCCGTACATTAGATGCATTGAAGGAAGCGATCCGTCAACAAATCATCCAAATCAACAGAGACCTGCTGGGAAGAGTGGAGGCCAATTTTCGTAAACGCCTTCAACAATGCGTCGACGGCCAAGGACATCATATGCCAGATATAATTTTCGGTACATGATTATTATGACATGAAATGCTATGTTTACGAATGTTGTTCTACCAATATATTTTCTTTACAAAAATAAATATCATTTTCCTGATTATTCCAAAAACACTTGGTTCCCGTGCCCCACCTGTATTACAAATTATACTGAAAATAATGAAGCAATATATAATCTCTGAAGAATTACAGTCCAAGAACGAATGATGTACTGACCTATACATTAAATGTATGCTGAACATATTGTCATATTTAGTGAATTTAAGTATACAATGAGCATTTTTTTTTTCATTTCCTTATATCCACATATTTGAAATCTTGTATGCATGATACCTCCTCAAAAGAAGTCCCCTTTGAATGTAATATTCAAATTGGAATTATTTTGTTATTCACAAGGCGAATACGAGATATAATTTAGTTGTGGAATATGCAATTACAGTTTTAAGTGTCATACTGTGATGAAACTTTTACGAATGTGAGACAATGTACTCGTACTTGAATTATTATTAGCGCCTTTCATGGCAAACATTGGACCTCCTATATTCATTTAGTCGACGGGCATTTTATCGACATTCTAATACTAACTTAAACTAACCAAATAAGCCTAACAACTAACCTAACTTAATGTAACCCTCCAAAACTCGTCGATGAAATATTACGTTGAAAGGATGTCGTTAGCCTAAAAACATCTGCCGCGGCGATATGGTCAAATACAATTTCTCAAAAATTAAAGTTACATCCAAAATATTATAAATGAAGTAAACAAAAAACTCATAAATATTTTAAAAACGTTTTTGGAAAGATAATTTTGAAAAAAATTGCTTTTAAAATTGCATCCTCTTAAATTACAGTGAAGTAAAATGGACAATTAAAATGTTAAATTGCTGTTCCCAAGAGGTTTCTTAGAGAGAATTGACGAACGAAGTGAATATTAAAGAAAATGGAAAAGTGAATGGAGAACTAAGGTAAATTCGAGAACTGTTTTTCTCCCCCCTTTTTTTTTTTTTTTTTGTAAATTATTCCACACATCGACTCTTTCGAATGAGAAGGGTCTGCTTGACATTTAAAATGCATCTAACTTACGTGTTTGGAGTAACAACAACGATAATAATAATAATTCAAATTCTTTAGTGTTCAAAAAGTAAGTATACATTAACCTACAAATATGGATAATGGAATACGAACATACAGTTTCAACTAATCTATCTACAGAAGTGCGCATGAAATGAGACAATAGAAATTGGCTCTCGTGGCAAAAATTACTCGCATTCATTATATGAACTGTTATGACATATACAGCGTGTATATATATATATATATATATATATATATATATATATATATATATATATATATATATATATATATACCGAGTGGACGAAAAAAACCTGGACACTTTTGTTTTTCCTACAAATTTCAAACTAGTCAAAATTTGAATGGAAAATTTCAATGGAACTCATATAAAACTTACCCTATTCAAGTCGTTGTTGTATTGGCCCCCCCCATTTTCTTGAATTACGGCCAGTACTCTCCTTTTCCATTGATCTATGGATGACTTCATTTTGTCTTGGGACACCATAGGCCAAACAACCTCAATTCTTTGTCTAAGTGCTTCTACGTTTGAAAATGGTCCCTGCGACCATGGTACACCAATGATTTCAGCTCATTCCACACGAAGTAATCCAGAGGATTTAAGTCAGGAGAATTTGGTGGCCATTCTTCACTTTTTACGAATTCAGGAATGTTCGCCATCAAAAATTCTTGGGTTGCCTTGGCTGAATGAGATGGTGCATTGTCTTGAACAAAAATAAAATCTTCGTTCGGGTACAAGTCTTGGCATTCCGGTAAAAGTTCTCCGAGGTGTTCAATGTTATTTTGCGAGTTCATTTTTGTTTTCTGTGGATCAGTGAAGAATAATTTGGTTTTTCCATTGTAAGAAAACCACAAGATACCATTAATTTCTTGGAAAATCGTGAAATTGGATGATAAAAACGGTCTGGCGGGATTTCCGATTTTGAAATTAATGAATTGACTCGGTTGTTTTGTCGATTTGTTGATACAGTTAATGTAAAGTTGGACTCATCTTGAAAAAACATGCGTTTAATGTCTGCTAAATTAAATTTCCTGTACAAAGAATTACACCTTTCTAACCGTTTTCCCATGGCTTCTTTTGTTATTCTGGGGGCACTCAATCTTTTAAAAGATCTGATTCCTTTACTTTTCATTATGTTTTGGACACTGTTGCGCGAAATATTTAAATTATTCGCCATTTTTCTCTGCGAAAGATGAGTACCAGGATTATACCAGTCAGTCAGTCAGTACCAGTCAGCTTCACAAAATCTCGCTGTTTGTTTCGTCAAGTTAAATTTTTTATAATTAAGAAACGGTCAAAGATAATTAACTGAGGTTTTCAGCACATGATAACCATACTATTGGCTACATCTTGTACTAATTTGGGTGTATTAGCTTCACTAGTTTGAAATTTGTAGGAAAAACAAAAGTGTCCAGGTTTTTTTCGTCCACCTGGTGTATATATATAATATATATATATATATATATATATATATATATATATATATATATATATATATATATATGTGTGTGTGTGTGTGTGTAAGCGAAATAAATAATTCCTATGTTATTTAAGAAATAATAATAATAGAGTTTGTTTTGAAGCTATTATTAAGTTATTCTCGGTGAATTGCGTCGCGGTCGCTGCAGTTTGCGGGGCTCCCATTCTGTCAGTGTAAAATCACACGTGACTCAAGTTGTCACGACCCAAGTCGTCAGTCGTCAGTCGCAAGACGATCCCGTGTGCGGCCGGCCAAAGGATTTTGGAATAGAATATTTTTTTTATTTGATGGGGATGTTTAACCTCCTTCTTAACATATAAGGTCGTATGACGGGAGGGGGAGGGGGAGCAACAGCATTACGTGGCATACGAACCATCTAAGGATCGCTACATCGTCTGGACGCGGAGGACGGGTCTCCCATCCAACTAATTATCAAAACTAATGACGCTTAACTTCGCTGATCGACGGGAAGCGGTGCTACGACACTGGCCACAACGCAGCCCGAATAGAATATGAAGAGAAAGGCGAAGCGGGGAGTTTTCAATGGGTACGAAAGTTTGAGTAAGAAGAATTCGCTTTTGAATTTATTTCTAGATTATTCCAAACGTCAGCTCCTTCTTTATAGGGCGTTAAACGCCCAAACAGTGACAAACCATTACGCACCCACCCATATCCGAGACTTTTCAGCAAACCTCCGCGGATGCAAAGTTTTTTCCAAAATCGATCTTGTCTGTGCGTATCACCAGATTCCTGTCGCGCCGGAAGACGTACCCATGACAGCTATCATCACGCCCTAAGGCCTCTTCGAGTATCTGCGTTCCTTCGTATGAGAGAGAGAGAGAGAGAGAGAGAGAGAGAGAGAGAGAGAGAGAGAGAGTTCCTTGAATTTCAAGTATAAAGCTATAACAGGGTTTTGAAAATAATAGTTATTGATTCTCAAATTCCTTGAATGATTTACGTGGCTATTTGGTATGATTTGCATAATTAACAAAGGAGCTTCCTTATAAAATATTTTATGAATTATACGAAGAGATATTCCGCTGGTGTGGGTCATTGAGCTTAAGAAGAAGTTTTAAGAATGTGAGCACAGTCGCACTCGTGTCCCCGACTGGATTCAGCACCTAATATGGTTCTGATGATATTTTTATGCAATACATTTAAAGAATATCGGCTTTTATTTCCCCAAACTGCCGTTATATATAGGATGTATAAGGGTGTTACCGTATATCTCCAAATATATTAAATATATAACCATATATACAGCGCGTAAACAATTAAAATTATTGATAAATATTAAATTATGAGTATAATATACCATAAAGAGTGGCCACAAAGTCCCTTTCTAGTGAAATTACAGCATACAGTATCTGTACGTTGCCCATATTTTTTTCATACAAAGAGACTGTGTGACCAACCTATAGATATAAATTATAAACACTCAATATATAGATATGAGCGGACCATATTTTAAGCTCTAAGAGTTTTTGGTAAAAGTTAATATAAAATCTGAGAGAATCTGCAACATAACATAATAAAATTAATTATTTATCACTTAACTGCGTGACTGTTTAAGAAAAAACAAAACACAAATTCGTTTTTTAAAATACGTAAAAATCTCATTGATTTATTTTTTACGTTTTATCTTTTATTTTTTGCGTAGGTAGGCACACTATTCCATCATTTGATACCACTAAAAATACAGACTGCTTATGTTTGACAATTCTAGCAGGAGGCAGCCTAAAGGTAACTTTTATCTCTCTCGTTATAGTTATAATAATTAAAATGTAGGCAAATTGTCGACCATTATCGTACGCATGGTATACGAGTATACCTATTCTCAAAACAAAATCTATAAAAAATTATTAAAACTTGATGACAATAAATCTCATGAACAATAATTAAATCTAATTTCATATATAGTCTATTAATAGATATACGCTCATTATACAGGGTGTCCCATAAGTCGGCTTTCATAGGAAAATTTATTTTAAGTTAAATTTACAAAAGTAATAGATTAGAACTAAAACAAATGTTCAAATTGATGTCTTGTTTTGGCACCTTTTTTATTTTTTGGTTGCAGTTACACTCCTGAGGAAAAGGCTTCCGCGGAGGCCTTTCCCTCACGAGTGTAACTCGCTTCCATATTAGCCATTGCGTGTTATTGTACCCGCAACAAAAAAAAAAAGGTCCCAAAACAAGACTTCAATCTGAACATTTGTTTTAGTTCTAATACATTACTTTTGCAAATTTAATTTAAAATAAATTTTCCTGAGACCCGACTTATGGAACACCCTGTATTATAGATTTTATCCCACTTGAAGTACATTTAATAACGTATGAGAAACTCCACTCCAAAGAAACAGACAAACAGTTTCATAAAGAAGATAATACACCCTGTCAGAGGGAGGTTTTGTTTTTCCGTAAAGTATGTAGGGGAGAGTTGAGTAGAACAGGGTATTTAGTGATAAATTGTCTGTAACTCTTACGTTTCTGCTTCGAAATATCTACTTTTCCCGTTGTAATGACTTTTAAAAACGGTCTTTTCTTCTACTCTTCGCTTTCTTTTCATTATTTGCCTTTTCTTACTATTATCATTCGTTTTCTCTGTCTTTATATGGACGCGGGTAGACCGCTTGAGCCGGTGGACGCCATAAAAATTTCGGGCAATGAATGGAACCGGGAATAAATTACTCGCTATTATTACTATTTACTGACTTTTTATTTATGCCGAAACAATTGAACAAACGGGGGAACACGAATGCGGACCCATCGTTAAAATTTAACGCGGAGAGAGACACAATTAAATATTTTACATAAACAATAACATACTAATACGAAAAACCACTTAACTAGGGCACACCCCGCCCGAGGGCTGCCGTTTTTGGGCATCCTCCCTTCTCTCGGCCCATTCAAGGTGTTGCCAACTAGTATTTTATATTCTTAATTTCAAACAAAACATTATTAATTTCTTATTTTCGTACAAACCATCATTAAATTCCTTATTTAACATTATTATCTTATCTTTATTAAAAAAAACAATACACGACACTGCTCACACAAGCTTCAGCTTGTCCACTTTAAATTATTGCGGTCGATTGTTTTTCATTGTTGACTGTTAGTGTGCGAATCTGTTTTACCCAAAGGAGAGAGACATACCCATTTTACCCCACTGATATTGTTAAACAGGTGACATGTGTAATTATAATTAAAACGGGTGTTTACCGAAAAAAAAAAATGCTTTGTATATTTTATTTCAAACTAAATATCACTGCAATGTCAAAAAACCTTAATAGGCCTATATAAAAGTAACAGGTCCTTCAGTTAATCAGGCCATCAAGCTACTCGTAAATTTCACAAAGAACTACAGTACAGTATATCTCAGCAATTCTCCAAATATATATATACTGTATATTTCCTACTGCGCACACAAAATTGTCTCTATTGTATGGGTTCCACCATACTCTAATATAATTTATCAAGTCTCTTCATCTCATTCATGAGCTGTCATACTAAAATGAATAAACTCGTACAGTATGATACTCTACATCTTAATATTACTATTTATAATTACCACACGCTACACAACGTTTTATCTCTAGGAAAGTAATAAAAAATTATATATTTTTTATTTACTCTAATCTGTATGTTATTACAACAATGTGTAACAAATCCTGGCCCTAATCCGAAATTACTAGCCATTCCAAACGCGGGTCCGCCCGCCTGGACTTCATACCTTATTTTTTTTTATGCAGGAAGGAGGGGCCAAGGGCGAACGCCCGCAAAAACGACCCCCCTCCTAGCCACCATAAAGAAGAAGAAGAGAGCCAAAATCAAGGTCCAGGGTTTTCGAGTTGCCTAGACACTCTGCATTTGAAAGATGGGAGGTCATAGACGCGGGGGGGGGGGGAGATGGATTGAGGAAGATTGTTCCGGATTTGACTGGTTGAGTAGATGAATAAACTTTGTAATTTGTATAGTTCACTTGAGAGGGCGCTGCGAGTTAGTTTTTGGATGAACGTTTATCAATGAAACAAACTTTTATGACAAGACTCGGTAAATTATATTAGACTATGGTTCCACCTCCATACGGACGACACATGGTTGAGCAATTAATAACTACATTCACAACTAGATAGAAGCACCATC
Source organism: Bathynomus jamesi (assembly GCA_023014485.1). Lineage (NCBI taxonomy): Eukaryota > Metazoa > Arthropoda > Malacostraca > Isopoda > Cirolanidae > Bathynomus > Bathynomus jamesi. The sequence goes on from JAJOZX010001638.1 coordinate 80,198, forward strand.
CGAGCAGAAAAGGCAGGTACCCTGTTTTAGCCTACCACCCCGTTTTACCCAACTCCCCTTCCTCTTTGTTGATGAAATGACGATATTTGGATCCACATAATTGGAGTCATCAACACAGTCAATCGGGTAATTGTTTACATATAAAGTATACGCGATCTAACAGTCATTGCCAATTATTTAATTTTTATTGCCATTCAACGTAACCTTATACATTACTGTTAAGCCAGTCACAAAGTAATATTCAAGTTGAATTCATCATTTATAGAGAATTTAGATTATGTCCTTTTTCGAGCAGACAGTATATCGTCAGCAAATAAAATTTTGAATCTTAGGTAAAATAAAATTTATGTTATTAATACAAAGAAGAAATAACAAGTCTCAACGCAAACCCCTGCGGAACACTATGCTCCATCTAGAGCAATGAAAATGAGTCTCACAGAAGTCAACATATTACATACTGTGTTCTATTATATAAATATGATGTAATGCAATGGTTCCAAACTTCCAACCTTGTTTGTATGGTTACCCAAAACCCAATTCTAATCCAACTCCATTACCTCAATCATTAGATATTATTTTTTAGAACTTCTCGATTACCACAATATTATTTTTATAACCTCTGGATCGTTTGTCATTACCCAACAAAATAGTTGTCATTACCCCAGTTTGGTAATTTATCCCTAGGTTCGGAACCACTAGGTTCAAGGTTGTTGCCACGAATTCCATATCAAAACAGTTTATCAGTCAAATTTTTGTGTTCCACGCTGTATAAAGCTTTTGAAAGATCCAGAAGTATATAATAATTAAATAAGAGTAGCGGTTAAATGTATGAAGTACGTGTTTGACAAGCTGTGGTCGTGCGAAAATCATACGACTCTTGTAGAGGAAACTATGACTCTCTATGAAAGTATTCGGTCGAACATGGATTATCTTTATCAGTCGATCATGCATTATCTTTTCAAATACTTTATTAAGGTTAGATACACAGGAATTTGTTCGTGATTATTATCACACACTGGAATTCCTTATCTTCCTTCTTAAATACAGGAACAGCTCTGCCTACTTCAAAAATTCAGGGATAATCTCTTCTTGCGCGCATGGCAAAAACATTTGAAATATAAGGTGATTCTTTTAGAGATTATACAGGAACATTACCAACAAATTTATTAAAATGATTGGTTATATTTGTTCCATTAACATTAAATGAACCAATTTACAAGTAGTACTTTTTAAAGAATCGCTTCCCGACCATACCTGACGAGAAACAACGACCATCGCTCAGTGGATAATAGCGTTTCGCGTTTCGGGAATTCGAGTGTTCGACTCCCGATGGTGCTGGCAATAATCTGGGAGTTAACGCAATAGGCCGCCTTAGTTGGCCTGAGCGCTGTGTCAGTTTCTGTCCCTCCTGACTTATTACTCTTATAAAGTTATACATGGTGCGAATCACTGTTACAACTTTGCAATTTAGTAACATACATAACTTTTTAGCTTTTCATATAACATGGGCAAGTAAATTAGAGATCGGTAATGTTTAAAAATTCAGCCTCTCTCGTAACTATAGGGTGTCCAGTGACTGTGTCCACAGTGTCTTGTCACCCCAGTAAAATACTAACTGATTTTCGTTTTTCTTTCAGACCCATTTGAAATGTGTGATGCCAGCAATTATACGATTCAACAACGCATATTGGCTAGTCCATGAGCGACGACGTACTGGCAAAAGCATTGAAAATATTCGTGCAGACTTCCAGGACCGATTGAATCGTGCAGCTCCAAAAAGGGGCTGTACCATTGAATCGGTCCTGGAAGTTTGCACGAATATTTTCAATGTTTTTGCCATTACTCACGGACCCAGGCACTAGCCAATATGCGTTGTTCAATCGTATAGTTGTTGCTATCACACATTTCAAATGGGTCTGAAAGAAAAACGAAAATCAGTTAGTATTTTACTGGGGTGACAAGACATTGTGGACACCCTGTATTGAAAACAATTCTTCTTCTTCAGTATTTAAAACATGCCCAATTTATCCAAGGTGAATTCTTTACACGTCTTATTCGTCTTTACACGTACTGATAATAAATCCACATTAAGTTATGAACAACGTACGAAACTAAATTATAATTATCAATTTTAATGTCCTCATATAAGACTATATGAGTGAAACATGCAGAGATTTGAAGGTTAAATTCTGAATATATTAAATGCTGATAATATTCTAACTTTATTGCGGGTATAGACGTATCATTTTAATAATTAACACTAAAAATTTTATAGTAATACGCGAGTGATTAACTAGTTCTTAATCTATTACTGCCGAAAATTCACCTTCATAGAAATATAGAAATGGAGCCATAGCTCACGCAGAAAACGTACGGTAATCATGCGGTTATCCGTGATTCACTTAACCGTGAATCGAGTTAACCGCGATTTACTAATTGTGCCCAGTGTGCACTTATCCGTGATTATGATACAGAGTTAACCGTATACTTAGTTGTATATTATACTGTAATAGAATAATACTGCGTGTTGTGGCGCGCGAGGTGGGAGGCCAGTAAGTTGTGGCGGGAAGGAGTAGCTGCACTACACCTACCGACGGGTATACTGAGTTAACCGTGAAATCGGGTTATCCGCGTTTTCATGGACCGCCCCTTAATCACGGATAACTGAGTGAGTACTGTATTACAGTACTCACTGTTATACAGTCTTAGAGACAAAATAAATTTTAAAATCATCATTTAAATCGCAAATTTCAATTAATTACATTTCTAAATTTCACTATTACAGTATGAAAATTGTTAAAAACCAAAATATTCAATTCATCTAACGAAATCGGAATCTAAAAATACGGAAGAAAGAAGTTACGGTGTTGTATTTACTACTCAAATGCAGACTTTCATACGGATCATTGACAATATTAAATTCATTGAGAACATTATATCTTAACCCTTTACTACCGAAAGGTACGAATCGGTAATGTTTCAAATACACGCATTATTTAACTTAACCCTACAAAAGATTCCGACGTTAAAAGGTTAAGTTATCAGCAACAAAAACCCTAATTCCCTTCACCACTCTTATTTCTATATAATAATTACCGCGAGAAGTATGAGACTCTGGACTGATTAAAACGCTCGTCTCGTGTGTAACGCAATTTTCTAATAAATGTTTAGGGTTGTTTAACATCCTTCAGAAAGACAATTAAATATCATGTGACGGAGGAGACCTACAGCTTTACTCGGAATCCGAACCACATCATCTGGACGCTAAAGACGGTCACTCACATCCAACCACTAAATGGACCCAACGTGACTTAACCTCGCTGATCTAACGGGAGTAGGCGTTCCGTGCTACGTTTCTAACAAAATAATTGAAGAAAAAATATGTATAAATTATTAACGAGAACCTAATATTGAGCGAAATATTTCCAACCACTATACAAAACATTACAGGAAATCACCTTTAAAAACGTATCACACTAATATTTATACCACTTATTATTACACAATAGAATACCATTAACAATGGACTGACTACATTGTCTACATTAATGGTCATTGGACTTATTACACTGAGGGAATTGGAGATGTATACAAATTTATAATATCTAGTGTGTTAGTTTACATTCAAACTTCGATGTAGATTCGTGAGAACTAGAGATGGAACCCGGCTTCAAAAAACCCGGTTTTTAACCGGTGATGAAAATTTTTAATCATCACCGAAACCGACGATAAGAACCGGTTTTCACATTTTTTGCGCGAGTCTCCGATCACTTTGGTCCATTTTCTATGAAACAAACGTTTCCAAACGTTTAAAAACATAGTAATTACGTTTTGCATCGTTTCGTATCGTTTTTTGTTTGTTTATAAGTGTAAATAACTGATGCTTCAGTCTTGAATATTATGTGGATGATTGCACATTGATCAGTTAAGATTCTAAGATTTAATACTCCATCATGTCAAAGAAATCAAATGCTTGGTATCATTTCACTCGTAAGAATAAAGAAGAAGCAGAGTGTATGACATGTCACAAAGTTTTAAAGTGTTGTGGAGGTTCTACTTCAAGTTTATCATCCACATGAAAAATATTCATGGCATAAACATCGACCAGATTAATCAGCCATTGAAGAAACAAAGAACAGTGGAAGAGTTTGTGCAAAAAAAAGTCCATAGAAGAGGAAATTTCGAAACTTGCATGTGTAGATGGACTGAGTTTCCAATCAATTGCTAAAAGTGAATTCATTCAAGAAAGCCTAAGAAAGATAAAATACGACAAGTCTCATCCAACTTCCCATAATGGTGTCAGAGAAATGGTGCTTAGTTTTTATGAGAAAAAGAAACATGAATTGGTCAAGTACTTCAAGAATCAGGTGAGACAAGGAATCCGCTATTCATTAACTATGGATGAGTATACATCTTTGCAAAACCAAAGATATATTAATATTAATGTTCATGATGAAAATCAACATTGGTCTCTTGGTCTCATGAAAATAAATGGTTTTCTCGATAGCACCAAAACTATTGCAATCGTTAGGAAAAGATTGGAAGACTTTGGCTTGGACCTAGATAAGCATATCGTGGGTTGCACCACCGACGATACCTCAGTAATGGTCAAATTTGGAAGAGAAATAGTACCTGATCACCAGCAATGCATTGCACATGCTATACATCTCGCGGTTTCGGATATCTTGTAATCAAAAACTGCTGAAAATTCAGTTGAAGGGGAAAGTGACCCGATCCCTGAAGATGAAGCCATCGAAGAAGATGAACACTCTGCACATGAGTTAAGCGAAGATGAGTGTGAAATTTTATGCACTGATACAATTTTGAGTCCGACATAGATGACGTAATTGTTCTTCGAAAACTTCGAGAAAATTACTTAAAAGTAATAAATAAGGTGAGAAAAATCTGCCGCATATTTCGAAAGTCTCCTTTGAAAATGAGAGATTGCAGGATTTTGTCAAAGATGAATTAATGGAAAGGAAATGAAGCTTATCCTTGACTGTAGAACGAGGTGGAACAGTCTTTTGGCCATGATAGAAGATTTTTAAAACTCAAAAATTGTATTCCAAAGGCCCTCAGAGTGATACGCTCAACAAAGACGATTTCAGATGAAGAATGGAATGCTCTAAAGAGCCTCTTTGACACGCTTCGTCCACTAGAAATTGTTTTTGAAGGGACTCTGTTCCGAAGATGCAATTTGACTCAAAGCTGAATCTTCCATGAAGTTCATTTTGGATAAATTTGAAAGCAAAAACAATCCTTTAGCTTTGAGCTACGTCAGTGTCTCATTGATCGCTACTCATCGAGAAGACAAAAAGAAGCTGTCGCCTTGCTGAGTTTCTCCACAATCCCGAGGTCTTGAAAAATGCATCAGCACCGTTCTCTTCGAACTCGAAGATTTACAATGCAGCTCAGGTTGTGAAGTAAAATGATGACGATCACTTTATGAACAAGTACATGTGTGAGATGAACAAACTGAAAATGAAACCCAAGAAAGTTCTTCTGAGACCTTTGACGTAAACATGAATTCAAATATTTTGAAGCTACTTTGAATAGAAGCGAAATTTGGATCGAATGTACGAAGCGTTGCTTACAATAAAAGCCCCAGCGTAGGTCGAGAGAGTGTTTTCAGCTGCTGGTTTATTCGTCACAAAGATTCGATCAAGAACTTAAGAACAAAGAACTTAATGTTCTTTGTTTTCTCAAGTGTTATTTCGAAAATGAAGTTCGATAATAAACTTTTTAATTCAGATTTTACACATACTTGATTGAATCAATTAAAACCTTATTTCTGTTTAATATTTTGATCATTTACCTCCCTAAAAAGCATACACAATCCCATCGGTAAAAACCGGCTTTAAGAATATAGCGACGGTGAAAACCGGTTTTACACTTTTCGGTTATTTTCCATCCCTAGTGAGAACGTTCCAGTTACGCTGCTCTACAGGGGTGTCCCACAAGTCCCTTTACCCCCTTACCTTATTCTAGTAGGTAAATATTGCGTGGTAAAGGGGCTTATGGAACACCCTGTACACGGCCAGCGCCCGTACAGTTCGGATGTCCGGGGTTCGAATTCCAATGATGTTAATAATAATAATGGATCACCTGAAGATCAGGGCCCCCATGTATTCTTGTTTTTTGCTTTACAGTACCAAATAAATAATTAAATTGAATACCCGGTTAGGTCAACTGTACGCCCTTGACGATTGGTTAGGTTAAGTCGTGATATTTTCGTTAGTTTTAACGAAGATATAATTTGGTAATTGAGGCTGGGGGCCCTGATATTCAGGTGATCCATAATAATAAACACAGTGGCCCGCATTAATTTGGCCTGAGCGCTGTACCAGTGTCTGACCCTCCTCACTTTATTTATTAAGCTTTGCACATAGGGATCCGTCTCACTGAATTTTCTTTTACGATCTCAAAGAAAATAGTACCTCGACCCGTAAATACTAACCTAAAAACGTGATGGGATGTTGACCTAACTTACGAAGCACAAAAGATTCATCCGCTTTGGGGTTAAAAGTTCATTGATATTGGAAGCTTCATTTCGAATTTCATTCTATTTAGAAAAGATTTAACTTCTGAAGTTTGATCAAACTCGGACTATTGTTATTCCTGCCTGAGACAAAAACATCTGAAATCTTCGGTCGTAAGAATGTAGGAGCATCTGAGAAATTTATATTAATAATAATAATAATAATTAATAATAATAATAATAATAATATAATAATAAAATAATAATAATAACTTTCCATTACTATATTAATTTTTATATCTTAATAGCTTGTACGCTATTAAAAAAAAAAATAGCAGCGAAAGTTTCTCAACTAATTAGTAATTTATTCTTGCGAATAAATACTATGTATAAAAACTTTATATGTACACAATCTATTTGAAGAATTTAAAGAAAACTTCTCCGTATTACCAACTTTCCATAGTTAAACGTGTAAAACCACAAACATTTCCTTGAAGTCAAATTTTACAGCCTTATAATAATTTAAGAATAAATATTTAATAGCAGTTGGAATTCTCAGTCACCTTAAAATTCCAAGAATGTTTACTTAGTTATTTGATATCAGTGTTTTGCATTAATAATAAAGAAACTTCCTTATAAAATATTTTTATGACTGAATGAGTATGTAGATAGTAGACGAATGTGTAAATGTCATTTTATTTAAATAACTATGAAGATTATAGGCATTTTGCTAACAGTATAAAGCGATAAAAATCTGGATATGAAAATTGTAGCCATTTGGGTTTTGTATTTCGTGTCAAAATAGAGTAACCCTTATTTCATAACCATGGTAAACTATGCCTAGGGTATATTTTACCCAGGTTATGAATTGAGGTTAAGAAAGATTCCCCTCAAAATCAGGTTCCAAACTGGGGACCACAGAACACTAACCGGGAACTTACTGGCTCTCATTTTGACCCTACATATACAGTATACCAAAAGGCAACACCAAAATAGGGAACCTATCCACGGCCAGTATTTGGAACGTTTATTACTTGGAAAGTTCAAGTTACGAAAAATACCATTTCGGTACTTCCACTCGAAGACTTTATAGGAACTTGTCCTGTTTACAATGTACAAACGCGTATACTATAACCGTTTATCCGTTGAAATTAGTATCATATATAGTGCTAAGACCTAATTTTTATATATACACGCGTATACACATATTAATAACATATTCTACGCATGCGTCTATCCTTCTCGTTGATGGCCTACTAATATAGAGTCATCAGTATATATTTATGCTGAGTTGTTTATCTTTGTACAGCTTGACAGAACATCCTAATTTGGGTTTATTCAGCGAGGCTATTTAACGAGTCCATATACACCTTAAATAGTAAGGGTGACAGAAGAGAGAGAACCCTGCCTTTCTCCACAAGTGGATCCGAAATATCATAGGTAAAAGGTTCCAGTTTAAAGGTAGTGTGTGTGTGTGTGTGTGTGTGTAGTGAACGCCAATCTGATATAATTTTTCACTTCTCTGTATGTAACTTAAGGACAAACAAGTTTCTTTATTAACAAGTAAATTGTAAACAAATTTTTGTTTTGTAGTTTGATAGAAATAAAAGGAAAGGTTAGTGGGTACCCGCCCTGAGGTTTGGTAAAGCATATTTTTGCGTTATTTTAAGGTTTTTAGTTAACTTATTTATTGAATTTAAAAAATATATAATATACATTATGAAACTGTTTAAGTAACCAGACAAAATCACAGCCTTACACGTTAATAGTACATGTAGTGAATATTTTACTATAGTACAATTAACACGACATAGTAGTTGTGTAAATGGCCCTAAAATGTGGTAAAACTCAAATCAGTAAATTTTGTACTGATCTTTTTTTATTTTTGGCTCGCCGACTAGACCATGTACTGTATTGCCAGTGACCGCAGATTAGTGTGTAACACCGTTTCCCCGTAAGCAAAGTGAAGACAGTGAGGTCGTGGGTTCGACTCCCGATGGTGCTGGTAATAATAATCGAGAAGTTTGAGCAATGTGTCGCGTTTGTCTGGCCTGAGTGTTGTACCAGTTTGTAGTCCTTTTCACCGATTATTATCATTATATACCCGTATACTGAGGGCCATTGTCACGACAACGCTTTCCGTCGACCAGAGAAGTTGAACGACATTAGGTCTGGATAGTAGTTAGATGGGTGGCCGTGTTCCGCGTCAAGAAGATGTAGCGACCCGTAGTTCGGATCTCGCGTAATGCCGTAGGTCCCCTCCGTTACGTGACCTTTGCTGTTACGAAGGGAGTTAAATAACTTCCAAAACACCGCATACACCTTTATAATACTGGGTCAGTATAGGGACAATCGGGTTAAAAATTCTGCAAATCGATCCCCTTTTGCCCCTCAGACTGGGAAAGTGACTCTCCATACTACTAATCTAAGGCAATCTCTATTAATAATAATAATAATAATAATAATAATAATCTTTATTGAGAAAGAACCCATTACAGAAGATATACATTACATCCATATAGGTTTACACAATTTAATTTAAGTTATATTTTAGTGAAAAGTAGTTTAATTACAGTATTCTTAACTGAATATGCCGTTAGGAAGCGTGAGATTGTGATAATAAAGAGTTCGTATAAATTTTTAGTAAGTACCAGACAAAAAGAAGAATGAAATCCTTGAAAGATTTTGTTCTATACACAAAAGGATATAGGCCTAATTTGTATTATTATCTTCTCATATATAATTTGCAATTACGGATGATTTTTCTATGCACAAAAGGATATACAGTAATTTATATTGATTTCTAATGTATATTTTGCAATTAGAGATGATTTGATATTTTTGTATTTATTTAAATTTATTTATATTTTATAGGCGTATACATGTTGACCTTATTTTTCATGCAAAGGGACTTTGTGGACACCCTGTATTATTGCTTCCATTTGTGGAACTAGAATATGCTTATTTAGTGATAAATGAAGATATGTGGCGCATTTTAAAAATAATTTTCAGTAACCTAATTTTTTAATTTATAATAATAATAATAATAATGATAATGATAATGATGATAACGATAACGATAATGATAGTCTTTATTGGCAAAAGATAAATTCCATACCAAAAAAAAGTAAAATATAAATCTGTATGACCATGAAATTTGATACCGTATTCATGTTATTTATTATTATTCATATACTCGTAATGAATACTTATCTTCTTTTGTTTTAGATTGGTATCAGTACACACACACACACACACCGTTATCAACGCAGTTTTCCCAAACTAAAAATCAGCAGATTTAATAAAAAGTGCAATTCGTATATTGTATTGAGATTACATGCTTGTTATTGCAAGTTTCAGAAATCTTTTTAAATATACCTTCTTGCTATAAGAAATATGATGTCTTCCAACCAAAATACTTTGTTACTTCGCATTCCATTATAAATGTGTCAGATCCAAAATTGATTAATTTCAAATTCTGTTTTCTTACAAACACCACATATCATTTCTTATACTGACATTTAAAAGTCAACCGTTAATTTATTTTGGTAAATTCAGTATTTCTGGTATTGGGTACTAAAACCTTTAATAGTCTTAAAGTTTTTACCTGAGAATGAAATTGTGGTGTCATCAGCAAATAATGTAAATTTAATTACAGATTTCTGAAGAAAATTCATGGACAAAGGAGAAAAAAAAGCAAAAAAGCAAGCATTGAACCTTGAGGCAAACCATTCTTATATATATATATATATATATATATATATATATATATATATATATATATATATATATATATATGCATTTAACTGCAATGACCACGCGTCTTAAGGTACCTAAGCGCCAAAATTAAAATTCGTCAGAAATCGCCTCCAAAGTTCAGCAATATTCTGGCAATAGTATCTCTGTTATTAATTGAGCTAGAACGTTCATTTTTGGCTAAATTAGAGTTCTAAGTATGCTAATAAAGATGTTGATGAGTTTTGGAATTGATTTTCATATTTTATATTTTATATATATATTTTTTTTTATTTTTTTTTTTTTATTATGCTGAACTTTGGGTGAACGTTTGGCTGGCGATAGAGGTGAAAAAACTAGTTCGCTTCATAAGGTTTTAAACCATACTTCTAGTGTCGTAAGGTCATTATAACCCAAACCACGCGATAGAGGAAGGGTGAAAATAGTGATATCCATCAAAAACACGTTTTCGCCTGTGGTGGCGCTTAGGTACCTTAAGACGCGCGACCCCTCATATATATATATATATATATATATATATATATATATATATATATATATATATATATATATATATATATATATATATATATAGCTGTCAGAAAAACATGTATTATTAATTGACGCTGACAAATGATAATTCGATAGGTAACTTTTAAATCAATTAATAATATTCCCTCTAAACACCCGGAGCAAAAGATTTATATCACGGTTATAGTTATCATGCAATATTAAGTACATTATGATCTATGACATAATGATACCTTTATCCTATCCACGCATTTTTATTATGTAATGCTGATATTATCAAGTTTGAAATTGCCATTTCTTTATGAAGTTCCTCTTGCAAAACCCGTGGTGTGAGGAGAATAGATTATAAGTTTCTAGGTAATGGTTAAATATAGCCAAATCTGGGCGTAAGAAAAGTCTTATGGCAAAGAAAAATTACCTTATTAAATGATGTTTTAGGGATTGTTTAACCTTTTTCGTAAAGGCAGAGGTCATGTGACGGAGGGGACCTACAGCTCGACGCGGGATCCGAACTATGGATTACTACATCATTTAAACGCAAAGGACGGTCACCTATCCATCTACCAAACAGACCCAACGTCGCTTAACTTCGCTGATCTACGGAAAGGGGTGTCGTAACGTGCGTGCGACGACATAGCTCTTACATCAATAAACGAAGTGATTCGTACACTATATCGCCTGACCTCGTTAAGCGAGTTTGTTGTATAACAGTTTCAATTTAAAACAAAGAGTAATCAGTAATTTTACGTTACTTACAAGTAGATAGTAAATATTGAGTGTAATTTTCTTTATTATTCGAAATGAATACTTTTTCTTTTCAGATATACTGTATACGTATGCACATATTCACTACACACACATACACACACACACACACACACACACACACACACACACATATATATATATATATATATATATATATATATACACACACGTACATAACCAAAAGTCAAGAAACTTAAATAAATTGGCTTAATTTCAGAAGACGTGGACATAACGAGACCTTGAAAATGCTGAACATTGTTGAGCAACGTACTTAAGTCTTAAACTGATATGAACCTTACAAGAGTATATGCAAAGGTTACATACCTAATTTTTAATAAAAGATTGCATTCATATCATTATATATATATATATATATATATATATATATATATATATATATATATATATATATATATATATATATATAATCAAGGTTTAAATATGAACTCAAAGAAAATAGATTGGAAAAGTGTAAATGCAGATTTAAAAAAAGTAAATTGGGAATTGCTACTTCACGAGAAGACTCCAGAAGAAATATCTATACTGGAAAACGAAATTAAACCAAATTTGCCGAAACATTCCGAATGCAGAACTGAGGCAATTCAGGCGACTCAAATTAGAGAAAAAATTATGCGAAATAGAAATGAACCTAAAACAAATATTCATCCACAAGACAAACGAGGAGGAAAACAAGGTAACAGAAAACATAAAAAACAATCTAAAAATACTCCTGCACATTTGTGAAAAAAATGCAATGTAAAGAGAGTATTGGTCCATTAAAAAATTTGAGCAAACTGCTTAAGGAACAATTTAACTCTGTGTTCAACACCCCTAAGTCCCAGGAGAAAGTAGAAATCTACAGGGTGTTCCATTTAAATGGAACCATAGGGAGTAATTAATAATGTCCTTTTTAACAAATTTGTGAGGGTAAACGTAATAAAGGTAATAATAAGGTAATAAAAGTAAGGTAGGTAAGGTAATAATAAGTAATAAAGGTAATAATAAGGTAATAAAGGTACCAATATGCTTTCCAATCTTTATTACTCCCATTTAAATGGAACCATAGGGAGTAATAAAGACTGGAAGGATATTGGTACCTTATTACCTTTATTTAACTTACCTTACCTTTATTACTTTATTATTACCTTTATTGCGTTTACCTTCACAAATCTGTAAAAAGGACATTATTAATTACTCCCTATGGTTTCATTTAAATGGAACATCCTGAAGAGGCAAAGAACAAATTCGGACACAAATCTATCAATGAATTAAGAGTTCTTGGAAGGAGACGTAATTAAGGCTGTCATATATACGAGAAAATTCAGCACTAGGCCAGACACAGAATACCATGTTTCTGAAGAAATACAAAGAGAGTACTGTCAAGTTACTATACTTACTATGAAGAAAATCACTCAACACAAGATAAACTCCGCTTCCATTAAAGAACGCGAATGTTGCCCCCTTAATCAAAGGGGGTAACAGAGCAGTGCCTAAGAACTATCAGCCAGTAGCTTTCACCTCCCATCTTATAAAGTGCTTCGAACGTGTATAGTCCAGGCAATCTAGAGCAAAAATAGCTTCAACCTGGGCAAAATTGCTTCAGAAGCTTTCTAAACTGTTTCCAGCTCAGGAACCATTGCAGAATAACATATCCAAAATCCGACAAAATTGGACCCCGGGAACACCCCCAAAAATGAAATTCAAAATGGCGGACTGGCAGTTTCCTACGAAATACAATCAATTTTAATTTCGCTTTGTAAAGAGAGTTATGACGTTTTTCTTGATCAGTAAAATGTTTTAAAACACATTTTCGTTTCTAAATTAACCTATATGACACTAAAAATTGTATTAGGCGGCTAGTATTAAACTATGACGTCACGTAATGTAAATAAAATATACTGTATGGAGTGTATGTGAGAATGGACATTGCTACATCTTTATAAACTTATATTATATACAACTCTTTAATTCCTACTACCCACTATCAAATCTGCGTATTTGTGCTTGTCATTTTCTTTAAAACTGTATTATGTACTCCTTTTAAATACTGCAAACACAGTTTATTAATTTGTGTTTTCTGTTTCAGACTGACTCGGTGTACGGCTGACTCGGTGTGCGTCCGCCTTCAAGAATGCAGACCCCTGAAGAATTGTGCGTGATTTGTAAGGAGAATTGGACAGCGGACAGGAAGTGGTTCACATCTCGCAAAAAGGAGCAGATGGTATAAATGCATCCACCCGCAGCCGTGGAAGCGATGTTGTTGCAACAGCTGGAATAAGTGTTCACGTTGTATGTAGGAAAAGGTTTACGGATAAAAAGACCATTGAAATAAAGAAGCGACAGACCGCAGCCGAGGCAATACCAAGGAAAAGTGCTCGTTTCATGAATACGCATTTTCAGTGCTACTCACTGTTTGTTTTGTGATACCTTTGTGGACTTTTTCCAAACACAAACCAAAATCAGAGCATGTCAAAATAAGAACTACAGAGTTCTCCGAAACCATAAAAAGGTGCTGTGAAAGCCGCTGCGATGAATGGTCGTTTAATGTAAAAGGCCGTCTGGAGTATTATCTTCGTGATCTTCCTGCTGCAGATGTGTCTACCATCACACCTGCAGCGTAAATTTTCGAAGTGGAAAAAACATTCCTCGCGCATACTCCTCCGACGATCATGATTCGAAGAAAGGGAGACCAACTAATGAAGAGCAACACCAAGCATTCCTTCAGACTGTGCTTACCTGGAAGAGAATGATGATGAACAACTGTTGATTGGAGACCTAATTTCCAAAATGGAGGAATATCTTCAAGGAAGTCAGAGCTCTGTCTACGAACGCAGGCACATGAAGAGAAAGCTTTTAGAACGTTACGGAGACAAGATCATAATATCAGGTGAAAGTGGGAAGGCAGATGTAGTAACACTACGAGAGACAGCTAATGAAATTCTTATAGATTATCACAAAAAGTCGAAAGAATGTGATATAGATATAGAGCTACAGAAGATTACCTAGTAGAAGCTGCTGCAAAAATAATCAGAAGTGATATCAAGTCTGTCGACTCGCCTAGAAAAGATGTGTATCCATCTCCAAATGACATCACTGCAGAAAGTGCTCTTGATTACATTCCCAACAGTCTGAAATTGCTATTATCAAAAGCATTTGCGGGACAGGATGCTTCAAGAAAAATAGGTGCAATTGGGCAGAGCATTATGCAAGCAACCCGTCCTAGAGGATTACTATGTCCACTACAGATCGGTTTGTCGGTTCAGCTACACCACAACTTTAGGTCAAGGTACCTTATTGACGTTCTCCATCAGCTGGGTTACTGTTCGTCATATGCAGAAGTAACAAGATTCGAAAGAAACGCGGTGCTGGCAAGTGGGTCTGGCTCTTTTACTGTTGATGAAAACACTGCAGTCCTTCTAGCAGCAGATAACGTCGATCATGATGTCTGCACTTTGGATGGGAAGAATACCTTTCATGGAATGGGTATGATTGCCGCAATAACTCCGAAGATCAAGATCCACCCTTCTATTCACAGGCGTAATGTTGGTGACAATGACATTAAGAAGATTGCAACCGTTGACATTAGGGAATATAGACACGCGAGAAGCATGTTGAGGGACATCTCATTCCGCGAACTTCCAGTACCCACTGCCACCATAAGTCGACTTAGTCTTCTCTGGCAGATATCTTCAGCAGAAAGATCAGGTCCAAGTTGGTCCGAACAATGCAGGCAATTCACGGTGGATCAAGTGTCTCACATCCAGGTGTGGCGTCGATCACGTTCCTTCCCATCATAGATATGTCGCCAACTGACATGACCTGCATATTTTCGACATTACTATATTTGAGCAAGATAGCACGCGATCAAAAAGTCCCATGCATTATTACCTTTGATCAGCCTTTGTTCTGGAAAGCTTCCCAAATCATCAATGAACAGAGAGACCTGCAGGGCATTGTTTTAATGCTGGGATCATTTCACACTCTGATGAATCTTTTGGGAGCAGTCGGTACTCTTATGAATGGTTCAGGATTGTCTGAAGTACTTCAAGAAATATACGGACCAAATGCCATGCAACACATGATGTCTGGAAAAGCTGTTTCAAGAGCGATACGTGGTCATATGATAGTAGATGCAGCTCTTAGTACCTTACTAGTCGCAGACGTTTTCCCTCGTAATGAAGATGGAACTCCTCATGACCTCCATAAGGAAGCTTGTAACCTGCTCGATGATGTTATGACCGCCAAACAATCAGTTGAGGATGTGGAATCTTCGAATGCATTGTCTCAGATTGCTACCACTTTGGATGCGAAGAAAACTGACCTACAATCTACTTCGCAAACAAGTCAACTCTGGTTGGAATATCAGCGAATGATCAACATTGCACGTTCCTTGATAACAGCAGACAGAACCGGCTCGTGGGATTTGCACTTGCAAGCTATGCTGGAGACCATCCCCATAATTGCAGCAGCCGGACATCACAATTACCTGAAATCGATATACCTGTACCTGCAGAAAATGTTAAGTTTGCCTTCTGAAAATCCAGCCGTTAACAAAATGTTCCAGGAAGGTAAGTTTGTGGTAAGAAGAAGCGACAGATTATGGGCCGGACTCGGCACAGACCTGGTGATAGAACAAGTACTAATGCGTTCCCTGAAAAGCAGAGGCGGACTGACACGCGGAAGTGGATTTACAGACATCCAAAGGACAACGTGGCTCTTTTCTATGCCTCTGTTTCCACTTATAACTTAGCAATGCAGGAATACACCAGAGTTTTGTTGGAAAGTAGTGAACAGCACAAGGAAATGAGGGGAAGTAGACAAATCAGGGACAGTAATGACATAAAGAAAGTACTTGAACGTCTGGAATCCTTATCCCCATTCCATTCTACCTCGGGTCTCTGCAACATTGTAACAGGGCTAACTGCTGATCCTGGAATTAACGTTCATCAATTGCATTCAATCGGTACGAACATTGTCGTAAAAATGATTGGGAAACAAGCCTTTACATATTCTGCCAAAAGATCTGACAAAGTGAAAACACTAGGATCTGCTTCTGCCGTTGTGATCACTGATGCTTCAGATATAGAAGTAGATCCTGCACTACTGTTTCAGAGAATGATGACTGTTGCCACTGGCGGAGACATGAATCTTGAAGATGTCATGTGTTACGAACTGTGTGCATATCCTCCTGCATTGTTCGAATCACGAAGTATCTTGAGGAAACCCGATAAGTCTCAGCTAGCTCATGCAATAATCAAATACACTGACACTTTACGCATGGAAGAAGTTCAAGAAATTCAGTGCACAGACCAGTACGTATTGGATGGTGGATCTCTACTACATCGTGTTTCCTGGCGTCAAGATGAAACATATGACAGCATCGCCAACTCATATGCCGATTTCACTCTGAAAACATATGGAAAAGCAATCATTGTTTTTGATGGCTACAGCAGCTCTCCTACGATCAAGGACATGACCCACAGAAGACGCAGCACCAAGACAAGCAGAAATGTGAATCTCAGTCCAAGCATGAAGTTTGTTGGCCAGAAGGAACACTTCTTGGCTAATGAAAACAACAAGCAAGCATTTATTTCCCTCGTAGGTGAGATGTTGAAGAAGCACGGGTGTACTGTTCACAACGCAGATGGGGATGCTGATGTGGACATCGTTCGTGCAGCAGTTTCCTCATCAGAAAATGCAACTACAACAGTAATAGGGAAGACACCGACTTGCTGATTCTCCTTCTGTACCATGCCAAGGACAGTGGTTTCAAGTTGTACTATCGCAGCGATATAAGACGGGGACCATCTCCTAATCCTGTGTATGATATTCTCAGCATTCAATCATTGTTAGGCAATGACATCTGCAAGTATCTCCTGTTTGTGTATGCTTTCACGGCTGTGATAGCACATCCAGAATTTTTCGATCGGTAAAGCCAAAGCATTCGACACACTGATGAAGGTGGCTGAACTCCGTTCAGTTGCAAATACATTCTGTTCTGATTGTTGCCAACACTCTGACATTGAAGCCGCTGGAAGAAAGCAATGCTTCTGTTGTATGGCTGCAAAACACTTGAATCCACTAACGCACTACGTCATCGAATGTTAGTTGAAAAGGTAGCTACAGCTAAATCTTTTGTTACACCCGAACGTTTGCCACCTACCGATGCGTCCACAAAGTACCACAGCTTTCGCACATACTTTCAAATACTAATCTGGAAGTCTACAGAAGAGAAGATCGATGCAGAACAGTGGGGTTGGTATGTAAAGAATAATTCCTACTACCCTACAGCCTGCGACAAGCCACCAGCTCCAAATTATCTACTCAACATGATCCGCTGCTCCTGCAAGACGAAATGTGCTACTTCAAGATGTGGATGCAAGCGTAATGGAATGCCCTGTTCAGCCGCTGTGGCGAGTGCCAAATCAGTGGTTGCGATAACAACCCAAGTACCGGTAATCTATCCGATGATAGTGATGAAGAGGATTAATTTCTGTATGTTTGTGACCAGGTATCACTTCTTCTGTAATGAACATAACTTGAAACTGGGAAAAAATAATTGTTGTATTATTGATTATAAAAATCTGTAAAAAGCTATATAACATATATTTGCGTAATAACTGGTTGTGTTGTATATTGTTGAATTTTTAAAACATTACAACTGAAAGAAAAAGCATCAAATGTATCTCTATAAATAAAAGCGTAAATTATATATATTTTTTTTTCGTAGGAAACATCCAGCCCGCCATTTTGAATTTCATTTTTGGGGGTGTTCCCGGGGTCCAATTTTGTCGGATTTTGGATATGTTATTCGGCAATGGTTCCTGAGCTGGAAACAGTTTAGAAAGCTTCTGAAGCAATTTTGCCCAGGTCTAACTACAAATTGCCTGGACTAGTAATAAGAAGCAAAACTGCTTACTACTTTCAAGAAAAGAATTTATTCAATCCGAACCAACATGGTTTCAGGGCTGGAAGATCATGTCTATCGCAGTTGTTGACCACCAGGAGAAAATATTGAAAATATTGTGTCGAGGACAAAACGTTGACAAAGCGTCAGTCTTTTACGTCTAAGATAGAGGAAACGAAAGATGAAGACTACTGGTCTCGAACCCTAAAACTCTACTCCGTGAAAAGACGCGAGCGGTACACAATAATATACATGAGGGAATATTCGGAAGTTGTGTCCCAAACTTTAGAAATGAAATAGAAACACACCGAAATAAGAAAAGAGACCCCAGCTGCAGTGTAACAGGGGGACATGAAAACGAGGATGCAAAATATCCTCAGAATACGAGGCCCAAAACTCTAACGTACTGCCAAAAAAGCTTAGGAATCTCCAGCACACCAACCTGAATAATTTCAAACACCAGCAAAGTCTCTGAGCAACCCTCTACGAGTGTAAGAGGGTAAGACGAGAGCGAAAACCAATTCTCTTCTCCACCAAATCCCGCAAGTGAGGCAGGATGCTCCAGAGGGGCCGACCGTCGTTCGGAGTCATCATAAGGTATAATGTAAAGTGTGTGTATATATATATTTATATACAGGAAGGAGGAGTCAAGGGCGATTGCATGCAGAAACGTCCCCAATAGCGGAAGAAGAGAGCCAAAATCAAGGTCCAGGGCTTTCGAGATGCCTGGACACTCTGCGTTTGAAAGACTGTAGGTCACAGAAAGGGGGAAAGATCGATTGAGGAAGATTGTTCCAGAGTTTACCGGTTGAGTAGATGAAAGATTGAAAATACCGATTAACTCTTGCATTAGGGAGTTGAACAGAAAGGGAACGAGAATGTGTCGAAAGTCTGGTATTGCGTGCTCTCCTTAAAGGAGAAGGCATGTAGTTAGAGAGTCGAGAAGAACAGTGTCCATTATAACAGCGATAGTAAAGAGAAAATGAGGCAACATTGCAGCGAAAAGAGACGGATTGAAGACAGTCAGTAAGAGGCGGGGAATTGATGAAACGAAAAGCCTTTGATTCCATCCGGTCAAGTAGAGTTGTGAGCGTTGAGCCACCCCACACATGAGAACGGTATTTTATACAGGGATGGACAAGACACCTGTACAGAGACAGTAGCTGAGTGGGGGTGAAGAAACTGCGGAGCCGGTACAGCATACCTAACCTCTTGAGGGAGAGTATATGTGCTCTTTCCAGGAAAAATCACGAGAAAAGGAAACACCAAGAATGTTGAGAGAAGGGGAAGGATTCAGTTGTATATTGTTGAAGGTTAGGGGATAGTCGTGTGGAAGATTCTGACGAGTAAACAGATGGAGGAACCGAGTTTTTGAGTCAGTACCATCAGTTTTTACAGTTTTTACAGTTCAGTTTTTACAATCAGTACCACGAGGGTCAGTACTGGCCCCACTCCTGTTCATTATCATGCTAACAGACTTAGACAGTGGAGTATTGAGTAAAGAGCAACAGTATGGTAACATCCTTTGCAGACGATACAAATATCAGTAGAAAAATCAGCTCTGTAAATGAAGTGGAGGCCTTGCAGAGGGACACGAACAAAATATACAAATGGTCAGAAGACAACAACATGACATTTAACACCGAAACATTTCAGCTCTTGAGATATGGTAGAAAAGAGGAACTTAAACAGACTGCATATTATGCTCCAGATAGACAGGCAATTCAGAGAAACACGAAAGCGATCGATCTGGGGGTAATAATGACTGATGATGTCAAATTCGAAACACAAAATCAGATAGCGATAAATAAAGCAAAAAGAGTCGCGGGGCAGGTACTAAGAACGTTCAAAAGAAGGGACAGGACAGTAATGATTCCCCTGCTAAAAACACTGATTATACCAAAACTTGAATACTGCTCAGTTTTGACGTCCCCATATAAAAAGAAAGAAACTAATAAACTAGAAGAAACGCAGAGACATTTCACAGCCAAGATTGATGGCTGCAAAGAACTCAACTACTGGGAAAGACTACGTAAACTAAATCTGTACTCCCTGGAAAGAAGAGAGAGGTACACCATAATCTACATATGGAAAATGATCGAAAAACTGGTACCAAACCTAAAACTAAACCCAATTACCATTCAAACAACACTGGAAAATAGGAAAGGCAGAATGTATAGTGTTCCCAAATTAAAGACCCGACAAGGGACCTCCTCAACACTGAAGAAAAATAGCTTGGTTGTCAGGGGGCCAAGACTTTTCAACCGGCTTCCAAAGGACCTCAGAAAAGTTACAGGGGTCAAAATTGAAGTCTTCAAGAGAAGATTAAATGCCGGGTGTACCTGGCTATGTACGGTGGAGAGCGCAAGAAAGCAACTCGCTCCTCCACCAAGCCAGACCTAGAGGCGGGGCCACCAGCTTGACCTTCTTGTGAAGAGAGACCAACACACGGACAGCAACGAGGTTAACGAGGTATATAACGTATCATTTTAAGAACGTAATTAAAAGAATTTTATTCTTAAAACAATTATTTTTTTATGAATTAGTTTTTAATCACATTTCTTACTTACTTCGTTATTACTTACACGAATATTTATAACCTGAATTTTAATCCTTAACTGTCGCTCCGCAACAACACAATCATCTGCTCTAAATTTGGCTTCCTGCGGTTTTTTATAACCTCGTTTGAAATTAGCAATCTATGAATAATAATAATAATAAAGTAAGGAGGGCCAGAAACTGGCACAACGCTCATGCCAGACGAACGTGGCCCATTGCTCTAACTCCAACCCCGACCACTCAGCTTATAGGGAAACGGTGCTACCCACTAAGCTACGGGCGATAGTTAATCTATGCATGAAATGGATGTGTAAAATGGTTATATTTATACAGTGCGTTTCAGTCTTAAATCTTGAAGGGTGACAAGGAGTTATAAGGACAAGAGGAAGCCTCAAAGACCTACCGGTCCACTTGTGGAGGTTCCTGTTATTAAACTACTGTAGTGCACTTTTTAATTATTTCAGCAGTAGCAGAAGACTGGATAGAAAAGCACAAGAATTGTATGGGCGCTTGAATTTATGATCACCCTGTATAATAAGTTTTATTCCAATTACCTACAACAGAAAACAACTTTCTCTCTCTCTCATATATATATATATATATATATATATATATATATATATATATATATATGAGCAGGGCCACGAGCTGCCTGACCTCCATGCGATGAGGGGTCGATGCACGGAACTCCTCCAAGAGACCAGAGTAACAGATGTATCAATATATTTACAAAAAAAAGTAAATATAGCTAAATAAATAAATAATGTAGAAATCATGACAGACAGTATACGTATATATACATCCGTACACACATCGATGCAGTGTACATACACTTAATACGTACATATATAAACGTATGAAGGGAATTCAAATAGAGATAAGGCCACTGGTCTTTTCCGCGATTTTATTGTGCCAATTTAAACCCGCAATGAGGACAATCTCTTCTTGAAGTAACAATGCGAGGAACATCCTTCAAACATTCAACAAAAATTATAAAACTCACACACACACACACACACACACACAAATAAAAATAATATATATATAATATATATATTATATATATATATATATATATATATATATATATATACAGAGAGAGAGAGAGAGAGAGAGAGAGAGAGAGAGAGCAGTCCTTGAATGTAGATAAATAGATAAAATTTAGTTTGAAAGTTTTAAAGTTTTTGGGTGTCTCTGACATCATCATCATCATCATGAAGTGGGAAAGAAAAACTTTTTTATTAAGTTGCAATTGTAAAAAGAGAAAAAAACTACATTTTTAAAAATATTTTCTTGTTTCACTCTCGTAACTTTTTGATATATATATATATATATATATATATATATATATATATATATTAGTGATGTAGCGGATGTCATTTTTTCAACATCCGCGCGGATGCGGATGTCTACACTTTCGTTATTTTTTAGGATATATTCGAGATTTGTTGTGTTTAACGTATATAATAAGTTATTATATAGAGAGAGCTGTAGCTATAATGTAGTATAATTGATTAATTGTACAATAATTGCTGTACTTTTCTCTGAACATATAAAATAATAGCAAGCATCTAACTAATATAGAAATCAATTAGTGAATTCGTCTGCAAATAAATTCGTTATATTTTGTCGAGTTTCAGCCACAATTAGAAACCATAATTGTGTTACCAGGATGCGGGACGTGAACCCAACTCAAATGCACCCACCGACCTCTTTCCCCAACCTCCTCCACCCTTATAGAAAGAGATCTTTAATTAGCTTGATAACTATTTATATTACGTTTAAAGTTTTATTAGGCATATTTATAAATGAGTAATTAAAGTAAAGTAAACTAAGAGTTCATCGTTTAATGTTCAAACTTAATTATAGGAAGGTTATGCTTAAGGAACATTAATTTTTCTGCCTTTTCTGCTGCAAGTCTGTTTCTCTTTTCATCATATATTAATCCAGCACTGCTAAATAATCTCTCGCTTGGTACGTTTGTTGGAGGACAGGCTAAATGTTTCCTTGCAAGTTTACTCAAGTATGGATAGATATTCTGCGTATTTTTCCACCAACTAATAGGATTGTCACATGCAGCCAGGCGTTTTTTGGTGATAGCTCTCGATCATTTTTACTACATCTTTTGACATCGCGTAGGTCTCGTCATTGCTGCTTGACTCAAGAAACTGAGAGACAGATTCTGTGATAGATTTGCTTGTTGAAGGTGTTGGTTCTGTCACTGAAACTTTTATTCTTTGGTGGGGGCGAAGCGACAGATTCAAGAGATTGAAGCTCTTCAACTGCTTTGCCAAGTGATGATTTAACTCGTTCTAATGTACTAGGTGAAAATAACTTAGCTTTGTAACGTGGATCTAAGTAGGTTGCAAGAGAGTAACTTCATACAAGAACAGCCTCTCGTCTTGTCGCTTGCATCACTTTTGCGCACAATGAACTAGTTCTATTAATATAGTAGAATTTGATAATTTCCGCTTATTAATGACATTTTATCTCAACGGTCCACATCCGCACGACATCCGCAGTCCAAAGTGCGGATGCGGGTGCGGATGCGGGAAAATGTGCGGATGTTGCGCGGATGCGGATGCGGATGTGACCTACATCACTAATATATATATATATATATATATATATATATATATATATATATATATATATGGTATGTTACGGTCAATGTGTGAAACCAGTTATTTCACGTAATGCCTAAAAAATTTAGGCATTACGCGAAATGACTGGTTTCACACATTGGCTATAACATATATAGTTTACAGGGAATATATGTAACTAGGATTTTCATGAAATCCCTAAAATATTCAGGGATTTCATGTAAGGTTAAGTCGTGATATTTTCGTTAAACCTACAGGAAAATTATTGAATGCCCGGTTACGTCAATTGTACGTCCTTGACGATTAGTTATGCTAACCTTACATGAAATCCCTGAGCATTTTAGGCCCTAGTTACACAGATTCCCTGTAACATATATTTATTTATATATATATATATATATATGGTGTGTGTGTGTGTGTATGTGTGTGTGTATATATATATATATATATATATATATATATATATATATATTATACTGCCGGAAAAAGATACGTTAGTCATAATTAAGTTAGGTTATGCTAGGTTAGGTTATTTAAAGCTTGGTTAGGTTAAGTTAGGTTAGGCTCGATTAGCGAGTAACTCACTATTTAATGATTTAACAGAAACCACTGTTCGAGACCTCATTTACCTTCCAAACACTTGTCACGCCTTTCTCAGTTCAATGGCATTAAAATTAGGTTAGGTTAAATTAGGTTTCGTTAATTAGTTTCGTAGATAGATGGATTCAAGAGTCGGTACGCGCGCGCGCGCGTGTGTGTGTGTGTGTATAGAGTGAATACGTATGATTGTATGTATGTCGGTGTCGGACCCACAGTCATTTCATCGACGGAGAATTTTATCGCCACTCTAATAACCTAACTTAACCTAACCCAATCCAAACTAACCTAACTTAACCTAATCTAACCCAAAAACTCTCTCTCTCTCTCTCTCTTTAAGCGACATTGGGTATGGATAGTGACACTAAGTCTTGATAGTAGTTGGATGGGAGACCGTTCTCTGTACCAAGATGAAGCAACCCGTGGTTCGAGTCTCACGTAAAGCTGTAAGACAGTGTAGGTCCCCTCCGTCATATGACGTTAGATATTGCGAAGGAAGTTAAACAACCCTTATCATCGCATATATATGTTTAACCTTGTATTGTATATAGATAAAACTGTTTTTCTTTTTGCTCCCAAAACTACTTTGCGGTTTAGCAGTCAATAATATCTATCTATATGCTGT